>PVIY010003017.1:0-103457 GCA_004026745.1 Myrmecophaga tridactyla
TTAGATTTAGCATCACTAATTGTAGAAGCCACTCCCCTTTGGCTGATTACAAATGGAATCAGCTGTGGATGCAGCTGACGTGATCATGACCTAATCCTATGAAATGTCCTCATTGCAACAGACAGGCCAGCGCTTGCCCAATCAGATAAACAGGCACCACAACTTGGCCAAGTTGACACATGTCCCTAACCATGACAGTAACTAAGTTCCATTATGATAAAGTAGCAGATAGGGTATATTACTATTCCCTATTTCACACTTAGTACTCTCTTCTTCCAGTGACCCCTTGTTTCCCCTCTTCATCAATGTCTCTAATGTCTCTTCTCCCTCACTTTGCCCAGGATAAAGGCCACCATGCTCCACACTCCCTGAGAGAAGATGCCCATAGTCAACTGTGCAACGCTGTATAACTTACTCTCGGTGGACCTTTCAAATCACTCAGAAAGAGATAATTCCAATCTTAGCTGTGGAAGCCTTGCCTAATAGAGAATTTTATTCTCCACCATCAAGTACATCCTTAAAGGAAGGAAAAATAATCTTTGCCATTGAGCATTTAGTTTTTTGGCCTTTATTCTTTTGTATTTACTGGAAATCACAAAGGTCACTGAAGGTGGCTAAGAAGAGAAGTAGAAAAGGACCCAAAATTTCTTAAAATGATTCTGGTGTTTTAGAAACAAACAGAAATGATAATAAGAAAAATATTTGGCTTCATGAAGCATGAAAGATTTATTTGGACTTAGAAAGGTATTTGTCATTAGGTCTTTTATTAATATAAGTAATATACTAAGGATTGTTTAAAAAGAACTGTTCATTTTTAATTATTTTTGTACTCTCTAGCCTTTAAATAATGATTAGCAATATGTTTAAAATATAAGAAATTATAGCATCTCCAAATTTTTACCAGCAATCCCCCTGCTGATAAGTCTTAAAATAAAGTAGATAAGATGAGATATCCCATAGTCCTTCACAGAGACAAATAAATCTATGATGAATAAACATGAATATTTGACTAGAAAATTAGCAGATAAAAGGCAACGTCTTCAGAATATTGGGATCTGATGCTGTGGCTCCCACACTCACCCCTCACTGCAATGTCCTCATCTCCTCCTCTGCTCTTCCTTACTACTAGCTCCATCCCAGACACGATATCCTGTTGTTTGTTTCTCAAACCCAACAATCACTCTACTACTTCAATGTTCTTGTATCTGCTGTTCCCTCTACCAGGCCTCTTTAACCCAGATATCTGCCTGTCTTGCTTCCTTTGTCTCCCTCAGGTCTTGACCCAAATGTTCTTTTCTTGATATCTTAACCACCTGATGCAAAACTGCAGTTCCCTTTGGCACTTAGAGCCATCAAGTATAGTCTATACTCTCACTCATTTGTATAGTTTATTGTCTTTTGGCTCTACGACATCAGGGATGTTTGTCGGTTTCATTTAGTAATGTGTCTTCGGTGCTCGCAAAAATTTTGGCACACGATAGACACCAGAAGATATCTGTTGAATGAAACAGGTTGCCTAGTTTTATTTCCAAGTCCTATTTTCATCATAAATATTTGAGCAACTATTGTCCCTTAACAACATGCCTATACAGTGTTGAAACTCAAGAAGGCCTTTAAAGAGAGCAAGGCAGAGCATATATGAGGCCCATTCAAGGGGAGGTTGGGCACAACAGCCAAATCCATGAGCCTCTGCTGTTCCAGTAGAGATGGGTGGGCCCTCTGCAGGGACCCTGGGTCAGCAGGATCCCTGGAATGGTCCTGCAGAGGGACAACCAGGATTTGGCGGCCCAAATACAACACACTTGCACTGCATTCCCATAGGCAGGTGACATGGGGAGATACAAAGCATGTTGGACTGGGACTTAGGAGACCTGAGCCCACCACCAAGTTCTGCTTCGAACAAGCTGCAAGCTTTTTGACTATTTGTTGAAACTCTCCCATGCCTCAGGTTCTTCTATTAAAAACAGAGATCAATGAGAGGGATGATTTAAAAAAAATTTTTTTTAATGGCTGATTTTCCTTTTCTTTAAATGAAATATATAGAAAGCTTTTACCATCAAAAACAAATTAAGAGGGCGGGCAGTGGTGACTCAGTGGCAGAGTCCTCGCCTGTCATGCCAGAGACCAGGGGTTTGATTACCGGTGCCTGCCCATGCAAAATAAATAAATAAATAAAAATAAATAAAGAGAAGCTATTGCAAGGGAATTGTGGACAGGAGTGAAATAATGTCCTGACTTTCCTTTATCAAGTGACCATGAAACAACAAGTCCATGAATGACACAGAAAGGTTGTTTCGAAATTCAGGCTTGGAAGCCACTGCAGACCCACATCATTTCAGACATCTTCATCTAAAGTGACTTGGTATTCGTTGGATGGCAAAAGGAAATAAGGAATACATTATAATAAATTTAGGTAGAGATCAGAAATGCCTAAGAAGCCATTTTTAAGCTGTGTAATGACCCTATACAAACTACAGTTAGTTAAGTTACTACTTCAGTCCATTCTCTTTGACCTAGAAGTCTAATGAGGTAGTGAGGCAAAAGATCACTTGGTGAATTTGAATAGCTCAGCTCCAAAGTATATTTTCAGCTATAATAAATCTTGGGGGTGGAAAATAGATGCCAACCAAGACATTATCTCTTTTCAGTGCTGCCACTTACTGTATTACCTTGGATAAGTTTCATAACATTCCTATGTTTTAGTTTCTTTGTTTGCGTCAATAGACAATTATCTATGTCATTTGGCTGGCTTAACAATTTAATGAGATGATTTATGAGAATTTAGGATCCATCCTGATACACAGTAAGTTCTCAAGAAATTATTTACATTATTCCTAAGAAGAACATGCGGTGCTGTTACTGGAAATACCGCAACACTTTTACTCTTACGTGCCATTGTGGTGGGTGGGAAAAGTTAATTACTGGACTCAGAATCTGGCTAAATTGTGGCTGTATTATAAGGAATGACTTTTTCTAAAAATAGTACAGAAGATCAAAAGCCAAAGATGAATTTCCATTGTCAATATATAATTTTGCTAATGTCCCTTCTTAAAAATCTGTTTATTAATATGTTAAATTCAGATAGTTATTTGGATTATTATTTTAAAACTTTACTAAATATCTTTTGAAATACAGAACAATGGATTTTCATAAATTCAGCTCATAAAGTCATTTGAAATTTTCTGTCCATATAAATCAGAACATAAATCTAAGAATGCGATACAGAGAAAGTTCTTTTTAACTTGCTTTCTGAAGTCTAAAACTTTTAAATTAAGCTATCAGAAATAATCTGTATATGTAATAATACTTCGATTCTTTGAGTTACTTAGATCAATAAGTCTATATATATAAGATATAAAGTCACTTTAAATCACCTCTGGGTATGCAAAGAGAGACTAAAATTTAGCAAGTAAGTAACCTAAAAACCACTTTAAGATGAACTCCTGTAGACAGTGTGGTGGTTTGGAGCTATGTCCTCTAGGAAAACAGGTTCTTAAACTTAATCCATTCCTATGGTGTGATTCCTTCTAAATAGGGCCTTTAGGTGAGGCTACTTCAGATAAAATGTGGCCCAGAATGAGTCTTAATCATATCGCTGAAGGTCTTATAAGGAAGGTCACAGAGAAAGAAAAAAGCCACAGAAGGAACAGCCAGAATCTGAGAGTCAACAAACCCTGAAGAGAAGGGAAAGACCAGGAACAGTAACCATGTACACTGTCATGGGCCAGAGGAGCCCAGAACCAGGGATCACTGGCTGCCAGCCCAGAACACCAGAGTTTGGGAAAAAAAGAAAAATTACTTTGATGATGATTTGATTTGAACTTCTCCTAGCTTCAAAACCATTAGCCAATAAATTCCCATTGTTTAAATTCCCATTGTTTAAGCCAACCCATAACACAGCATTTGCTTTAGGAGTGAGGAAACTAAAATAGGCAGGTCTTGTATTATATTCATTTTATAATTCTTCAGGATCCAGCTTATTAAGTGACTAGAAATTTGCAGAAACCCTGAAGGGAGGTTGATGATTTCCATAAGGGCCTCTAAGCAGTATATTGTGACATATTTGCCCTGTCAGTTCTCACAATCCAAAGTCGGGTTCTTGGCTTTATGGTTCAGAAATCTGATCCATCTCTTAAACACTGTCTTATTTGAACCGGCTCACCAATATAAGCATTACAGCAACCTCAAACCTCTGTGCAGCCAGGTTAGCATAAACAGTATATTTTTTCTTTCTAGGTCAATTGGAAAATTAAATAGGAAGCCAAATTCTAAACAGAGGGTTGCCTTGAATGCAAGGGAAATTACTTGTATAATTCAAACATGTGATAGCAGGTTACTTTACTGGGAAAGATGGAGTATAGGTGTACACATTCCTTGGGTGATAGACCCATGACTAGAGCCTGTATCTTTGGTTCCCAAAGACTATATTATGCATTAATGAATGATGAACAATATTTGATGTAAGAGATAAAAGAGAAGCATGTTGTCCTCAGATAGCTTGCAATCTCACTGGAAGCCAACTCTAATATTTATTGCACTATCAGATAATAATATAAGGCACCATATAATTGAAAATCCAAGGTCAAGATTGTGATGATGGTAAGAGAAAGTACAATGAAACCCTGGAGAGTCAAAAAAAAATGCTTCAGGAAGAAGGCAGGCCAAAATTTCATCTGACCGTTAAAGGTGGAAATCCTAGCTGAAGGTATGACTACCAAACCCTTTTCCCTTTACTTAAGTGAGAGTTATTCATGTGAAGGCAGAATAGGAATGGGTTTTGAAATGCAAAGTCTTCTCATTATATTAATATGTTTTCACAATGCTCATCTGTATACAGTAGACATTAGCAAAAATGCTATTCTAGGATGCTGTGGTGTTCCTAAAAGCATATTTCATCAATTATCTTTGATAGGAAATGAATAGAAATCAGCTTGTATTGTCCTGTATTTTATTTATCAATCACAAACATAGCTGGGTAGGAAACAGTATGAGTGAACTTTCATTCTAGATTGAGGTTATTCTAAGGCAGAAGTTTCTTGGTGTAATTTTGCCCCCACAAAGGAACATTCAGCAATGCCCAGAGACAGTGTTCATAGTCTCAACAGGGGTTGGGGAGCTATCACTGGCAAATAGAGTCCAGAGATGTTGATAAATATCCTACAATGGACAAGACAACCCCCCACAACAAATAATTATCTGGTCCCAAAATACATAACATTAAGGTATAGAAATCTGGATCTAGAGCTGTGGTGGTTTGGAAATGTATGCACCTGGGGAAATCATGCCCTTAAAGTTAATCCATTCCTGTGTATAGAAACCTATTTTAATAAGGACACTCTGATGAGGTTACTTCAGTTAAGATGTGGCCCTGGGTGGGTATTAATCCTCTTACTGGAGTCCTTTATAAATAAGATGAATACAGAGGAAGAGAAAGTGATGGAAGCAAGAAGCTGAAAGCAGTGAAATGGGAAGAGAAGGGAGAATCCAGCAGACATTGCCCTATGCTTTGCTATGTAGCAGAGGAGCCAAGGATCATGGCAACCAGTCTTTAGGAAGAAAGCTGCATCTTAATGATTCTTTGATTTAGACATTTCATAGCTTCAAACTGTAAGTTCATAAATTCCCCTGTTTAAAGCCAAGCCATTTCATGGTATCTGCTTTAAGTAGCCTAGTAAACTAAAACAAAGGCTAAAGGAATATCCCATTATATAACGTTACCAGCATCTACCCTCATATACATTTTATTTTTCACATTATGAGTAATAAAATGCACAAATCTAAAAATATATGGCTTAAAGTTAATGTTGTGACTTCAGCTTTTTAAGTACATGTTTGCATCAATGATTTTCATTTCCTCCTCACTGAGATATACAGAATAGAATTCTTAGTCCTATTGTTACATGGAAAAGATAGCGCCAAGAGCTCCAATAGCATACCCAATGATACACATATTTCATACAAAGAATCAGGATCTCTACTTTCCAAGAGCATGGTTCTTTACCTATTCTATATCAAGCCATGCCTGAAGTTACTTAGTTCTAGGACTTCAAATTTCAAGATACAATAAAAAAAATTATTAAGAGGATTAAAGTGTGAGATGGATAATGAAATATTTTAAATTCACTGGAATCTAAGATAAAAAGGCTTTATCCTCTTCCCATTCCCCAGGGGAAAAAAAGTGACAAGCAGACTAAAAGTAAAAGAATATGAATATTCAATGACTACTGACTAGTCATTAAGTGTGAAATGGGATGTAGAAATCACACCACCCAGACACCCAAATCATAACAGCAGTGTATTAGTTTGCTAAAGCTGCAGGAATGCAATATACCAGAAATGGAATGGCTTTTGAAAAAGGAATTTATTAAGTTACAAGTTTACAGTTCTAAGGCCACAAAAATATCCAAACTAAGGTGTCCAGAGAAAGACACCTTGACCTAGGAGAGTCTGATGGATCTGGAATACCTCTGTCAGCTGGAAAGGCATGTGGCTGGTATCTGCTGGTCCTTTGGCTTCTGGTTTCAAACAGCTTCCCTGGGGACATTTTGTTTCTACATCTCCAAAGGTCTCTCTCTGTCAGCTAGGAGGCCTCTCCAAAATGTTTCCTCTTTTAAAGGACTCTGGTAAACTAACTAAGACCCACTTGAATGGGTGGGGTCACATCTCCATCTAATCAAATGGTTGCACCTACAATTGGGTGTGTGACATCTCTGTGGAAACAATCCAATCAAAGTTTCCATCCCACAACATTGAATCAGGATTAAAGGATATGGCTTTTTGGGGTATGCAACAATTTCAAACCAGCACAAGCAGTTTCACTATTTCAGTATACTTGTTTTTCTTTGTTCAGGATCCTTTTCCACAAAAAATGATATGTGATGGAAGAGCTATTTCATATTCAGTATTTGGGGACATGTTTGTCTCTAGTTGACCAAAAAAGAATGGCTGATTCTTACCAATAGAAATTAGAGCTGGAAAGCCAAAAAGACAAGCATCATATTAATCCAAATGATAATAGTGCATAACCCTCTATGCATGTACATAGGAAGTTGTTTTTATATGAATTACATGCTCAATATATTTTTATTTGCTTACATACTTTGATATGATCAGGAAACCACACTTTATATACAACCAGTGGACTAATTATTGTGGGTACATATCTTCCCAGCATGAACACAGACCCCTTCTCACTCCTAGAGCAAAAGTTCATTTAATTGTGCAATTCATTCAGAAGTGGTTTTCAGAGATTTTCTTATGACTTCCAAAGATTTCAATGACTCTATCAAAAATCCTGCTTATTCAATCTCTTTAATGAAGATGAGAGTGATTTGACTCCCTTAAAAGCAAAAGTTTATTTTAGGATTTAATTTTCACATAAAGTTTGGAAAACCAAATATTCCCAAATATCCTTTAGCACTTTCAACTAGTGCAGAACATTTATGAATTTTCTCCATTTTCTTCCAAAGGCTTCAGACTCTGTAGATAGTTCTTTTCCATGTAATGAATTTTTAATTTTCCAGTTTCAAAAGTATGTGAAACACACATGTATTGAACAGAATACCTCCACTCAGTAAATGAATTCAGGGAATATTTGGATTACAAGATTAGGTTATTTCTAGTTTCCTAAAGCAGTTGCAGAAGAATCTCTGATCAATGCACCCATGAACGGTGTTCATCATGTAAACTATTTTATTTAGAAAAATGGGTAACTGAAAAGGTTGAACTTCTATTCTTAAAAAGTTAAATATTATGAGCTATTTCTCCTAATATGGATTCATCCTGGATATTTAGGGCGAAATGCAGGGGCAAAAGTCCAACTCCAATCTTGGTTCTCATTTTTTCCGACTAATTCTCGACCTATATTTTTGGGTTATGAAATCAAATTAGCTCATAAAAAGTATCAATTCAGGTAACTACTTTTAGTTGTGGTTGACAGAAACCTGGTCAGACCTTGTGTTGCCACAGATTTGAAACCCATTTGGGGATCTAATTTCATCCTAAAAGAATCAGGCTCATCATTTTGCTTAATATCCTGATTAACATATTCCTCTGTCATCTTGATTTATGAAAAAACAAGAAATTCTATTAATGAATTTACAAATGAGTAGAAGATAGACCAAGACTTCAAATGGCAAAAATGCAAGGAAAAAGGTAATTAATAACAAAGAGAGAGCAATGTGTATAGAATCTCTATTACATGCTAAAGTCATGCACACAGTATACACAGATTAGTTCATTTAATCTTCATGTAATAAGAAAATATTTTTATCTCCATCCAAAAAAGATATGTAATCTGATCAAACTCATAAAATTAGTTATAGGCAGAGTTGGGGTCTGAACACAGGTCTATGTGAACCTATATTGTATGGTCCCTCCAAAGGCTATAACAGAGGAGGAAAGGGGTACAGGTGGTGGAGGTAGTAGTAGGAAAGACATCATAAATAAAATGTATTTGATATAGGTCTTAAAGAAGGGTCAAGATATCATGGAAAACAATAACTGCAAAAGTAGAGTCTCCAAAGCATGTTCTGGGAAAAGACACTGTTCATTTCACTTGCCATGTAGGTCAATAGTGAAAGAAGAGATCAGAAAGCTAATGTCTGGTTAAATCGTGCTTAGTTATGAGACTTAGAAGTTGTTATTATTTTTAATTCAGGATATATAATTGGAAAATTGTATGCTCATAGTGGCATTTTCAGTCAGTGTGACACTCTGACAATGTGCAAGAGGACACTGGGGAGGGAGGAGAGATAGGAATAGGCAGTGAGATGAGTTCATAATATTCCTGGTAAAAGACTATGAGAGTCTTCATGATGATGATGACCAAGAGACCGTAAGGAAGAGCACACGGGTAAGAAAAGGTGCCTCCGTGCCCCCGTGGAGAGACTCATAGACATATTTGACAATGTATTGGGTGGGATGAACAAGAGAGAGGAGGCAAAGAAGAACAAGAAGCAGGCAAATGTGCCTCAAGATTTTAATCATGATTTAATGGAGATAAGGGTGATTCAATTATGTGACCTAAGGAAATGAAGAAATAGGATCTGTCTGAGGGAATGAAGAGAGGGAGGGAGGGGTGGAGATGATTTGTTAGGTTTTGTAATATCTTCCTGTTACAGGAACAATACTATACTGGCAAGATTAATGTCTTTTGTTTTGTTAAGATTAAAAGAATGGTCATAGGGTAGCTAACCATAGCCGAGGTCTCTTAAAAGTTGAAATTGCTCTGTAGACAAAGATATCTAGAGAGACAATTCTAAGTATATAAGTGCTTTGTATATGAGCATTTCTTTTGCCTAAGGTTAAAAAAAAAATAGAACCAGAAGATCACTTCTGGCCCCACTGAGGTTTGAGGTTGTCTTTAGGTGTTCCTTCTGCAAAGTGTATCTTGATATGTGGATGTTCCTTATCGAATAAAGTCCAAGAAGCTAATTGCTTAAGATGGAATAAAAATAAGAAAGGAAAAGGCCAAGAAGTATGAAAGCTGTTGGAAGGTATACTAAGTTTACCTAAGTTCTATTTGGGAATCAAGAGCATAATCAAGGGGGTGCAAGGGTAGTTCAGTGGTAGAATTCTTGCTTGCCATGTGGGAGACCCGGGTTCGATTTCCAGCCCATGCACTTCCCAAACAAACAAAACACCAACCAAACAAAAATTGAACAAATGGTACTACAGTAACAGGATACTCACATGGAAAAAGAATGTATTGTGACCCTGCCATACAGTATACAAAAAAAAAAAAAATGGCTAGTAAGGAAAATCAACAGGAATATTGAAATTCCCAAAGGAAAGTCCTTCCACTGACTCCTCGACTCAGCAATTCTCTAAGCCTTAGTGCCAGCACTGGAAATAGATTAAACAAAATGGAAGTGAGGGGTTATAGTAATTTCTGTTGTAAGAAACAGGGAAATGCTGCTGGCTATGAGATTCTATGGTAAGGGACAAGGGTGGGTTAGGAGGAAAAGCTGATGGGGCAGAGCCTGGGAGATTTGAAAAGCATAATCATATCATCATCTAGACCTTGTATGGAGAAGAAAGATGTGGTTATCTAAGATCTCAGGATTTTAAAAACATATTTACATAGCAGAAAATAAGTTCGTAATCCATACAGAATGAAATCATTCAAAACGCTAAACACTGAGTTAAATCGTACATCCCCTTAAAAAGTGAGTTTTCTGGCTCTTTTTGATGTTGTTTTGGTTGATCTGAATTCAATCAAAACATTTATATTGTCTATAAGTTTCAATCAAGGCTGGCCTTAGAAGTATATGGCACAAATTTAGAAGTCTGATGGCTAATTTCAGGTGTTGACTTAGCTAGGTTATGGTGTCCAGTTGTTTGGATAAGCAAACATTGCCCTTTTTGTTACTGAGGGAATATTGTTGATGGATTAGTATCCATATTCAGTTTATTGCATCTATGGCTGAATACACTTATAATCAAGGTAGAAGATTACTCTTAGTGATGATAAGAGCTTCCTCATTCAATCAGTTAGAGGTCTTAAAGAACTGAGGATTTAAGCAGTAAGATAGAATTTCTGCTGCTTTGTCAGCCAGCCAGCTAGCCCTGGGAAATAAAATTTTATCTTTAGCAAAGTTCCCAGTTTACAGCCTGCCCTACAAAGTTCAGATGTGCCAGATTTCAGTCTCATCTTTTTCAAAGTTTCCAGCTTGCTGCCTCCTCCATAGAATTCAGACTTGCCAATCCCTATGTGGCATGAGAAAATTTCTATAATAAATTCTGTCAGTTTGGTTTCTCTGGAGAATCCCAACTAATACAATGAGCTTTGCAAAAATCCTGCTCTGAAATAAATCCTTTATTTGTCTCCCACTGACCTAGCAATTCCATTAATATAGGTGTAGTCATTTATCTTAACAGAATTTCTGAAAAATTTCCTTTTGAAGTGGGAATTTTCCTGAAAGTGGCTTACATATTAACTTTCTATCAGTCATTCACATCACATAAAGAAAAAGTCCCTCAAGGAAACAGCTGCACTGGGGAAATGAGGCTTGGTCGATATTGAATAATGTGGTGACAATCTATAAGGAGAAAGAGAAGAAGTATGGATAAAACAAGATGGGGAAAATCCAGGGTCCTGTGTCCAGGACACATCATCTTATCATCACTTCCTTAGAGTGATGGAATTAGCTTGCCTATTTCTCTTTTCCTCCACAAAACTTTTTCCTCTGGGACTCCATCTTCTTGAGGCATATAGGGTACTATCGCATAATTTTTCGCTAGTTCCTCATGTCAAACAATGAACACATAAATCTTGTCTATGTTTGCTAAGATATTTTACCACAAATAACTACTGGGGAAAAGATGGGTTCACACAATATACCTGAGGAAATAACAGAACATAAGAACTTTATTAGTCATGGGTAGGCTTTTCTTCATTGGCACATGACTTGGTTAAGTCACGATGTTTTTTTAAGATTAAGAATCAGTCTTGCTCACATCTTCACCTGTTCTTGGTAAACCCCAAGAAACTATTTCTCAATTCTGTACCATCAGCCCACCACTCCCACGACTTTCCATAATGACAACCCATTATCAAGGGTAGAATCGGGGGAAATTCCCAACCACAACCAGAACTCTATTTCCCAAAAAAACTTTCATGTTAAGCCTCTTAACCACCTTCTTTGCACTGTATAAAATAAATGAGAAACAAAATCTAAATTCTTTGAATTAAAATGTGCACAACTCCTTTGTATAAAATTGTTCTCATCCTGTCTCCCCACCTCCCAATAAGCTGAATTTTAAAACAATTTTAGGCTATTTTAGTCTTTCTCATTACAAGGAAAGATTAGAGCACCCTGATTGGGGCTGGGGGGGGCTGCAATTTGGGAGTAAAAAATGAGTCTAGGTGTTTTAGGGGCTTAGTTCTATGATCTTATAAAACAATCAAAAAGCATCCCTGCTGTTTGAACGATAGGACAGCAAGCAGGCCTGAACCCATCCATCAATCCCCTTAACCTTCAGCACAGTTCTGTCTTTGTTTCTCTGATCAGATCCTCTGGAGAGACCAGACTGACCCACAGACACATAGCTGAGAAAGAGAATAGTCACTGCCAATTCTCATCAGTGTTAGTTTTTCCTTATTTTTCTATGTCTTGGGAACTTTAAGATAAATTTCACGTGAGAGAAAATATATAAACACATCTTGAAAACTTATTAATTGGAAGTATATGGAATGAGAGTGTCCCAGATACATAATTTTGGGGCTTAATCAAACAAATATGGGCTTGAAGTAGAAGATCCAGAAAGATTTACAGAGTGTCTTCCCCCCCAACTTTTCTACAAATCTTTTCTACAAAACTTTCTTTTCTACAAAACTTTTTATTATAATCTCAGTTGGGAAACTTTCATAAATCGTGGGAATTTTGACCCCCAAAATCTATCAACTACATAGTTTCTGGAATGGACAGAAGAGTCATACTAGGTATTCCAGAACAAAGATCAATGGAGAAAGGAGGATATTAAATATAGATAGTAGATAATGGAGGGAAATTGGCAAAGCCGAGACTATGTCTGAATTCCACCTGTATCTCTCATAACCTCTCTTGTCCACAAAGGGTATTTACATTCATATTAATCACTTATTCTTGGCTCCAGCCTGACTGCAAGATCTGAACATGTGCATCACTTCCAAATTCTAGTTCACTGATTCACCTTGGTAATTTAAATGAGCCAAGGTGGGAATATTCCCACCATGGAAATTGAATGCTTTGAAAGAAACCATTTTATTTTCAGAGAGCCAGATTACCAGCATAATTCATAATCTAAACTGGAGCAAAGGAAACACAAGAGAAATCTTATTCAGCATACACACAGTGCTCTCCCTGAAAGGAATTTTGATAAACGTCTTTTTCCCATTTATACATTGTGATCTTTTACTTTTTTTTTTTTTTTTTTTTAACATGGGCAGGTACCTGGAATCAAACCCAGGTCTCTGGCATGGTAAGCGAGAACTCTACCACTGAGCCACTGCCACACCACCCAACATTGTGATCTTTTACTTAGCAACATCAGTCTCACCTGAGAACTCGTGTATCAGAAGCTCAGGTCTGGGGCCCAACAATCTGTGATATAAGGGCCTTCACTTACTCTGCTACATGCTAAAGTTTGAGAACCACAGCCTTGTACCCAGGTGTCTAGAGAATACAAAGCCTGTGTATGCATGAATTAATGTGTGTGTGCACGCATGTGTGTGTGCTGGGAAGCAGATGTCCAGATGTATTAAGGATCTAATTTTAAGGTAGAAGAGATATGAGCAGATTCAAGGCTTTTTATGGTTTGCTTTTAAGATTCAAGAGATGTGAAATAATAATTAAGACCGAAGAGATATGAAATAATAAGAAAGAGGCAATATTGGGGAAAAAGAGAAGGTACCTGAAAAAATGGGAGTAATTCAATTCTCTGAGAAGGCAGTAGGAGCAAGGTCCAAAGTACAGGTACATACAGAGGGTGCTTTTCAAGGAGACATTTACGTTTCAGCCTTTAGAGATTTGCTCCATCCAATCCACACCTATCTTCTTGATAATAGAAACTTACAACAACATCTGTTTAGAATGAAATAACACATTATTATTTTTAAAGCAGATGCAACATCTATTGAGGTCTATGAACTACTGGCCTGTCAAATGCTTAGATCTCACAAAAAGTTAGTTGGAGATGCATGAAAGCTAAATTACAATTTTCTATCACAGGCATTACTTAAGCAAGTAATTTGGTGAGTAAGCTGTGGTATTTGAAGTGAAGTAAAATTTATAATAGGCAAATTTAACTTGGAAATATGGCTTTCATTTACTGAATATTTATTGCAAGCTGGGTTCTAGGAAAATCACACACCATACCCAGAACTGACCTTCTTCCCTGGGGAAGTCACGAGCACATGTTCTGCAGCCTTGCTCTGGCCTTCCACACCCCACCTCTGTTGCTATGTGCTATTCTATGACCAGCGGGAGATGTTAAGCATAAGGAAAAGGCACTGCCAGAACCTCAACCCTGAAACCAGCCCCAGATGTTTATCAGGGTAGGGATTTTCAGTGTCAAGGCCCCTTCCCCAGTGAGGTGACTAAAAACGCTCCAACAATATAGATTTGTCTCTTCTCTTGCCTAATTGGTACATGCGGAGCTGCCATCCACTGACCCCAACCAGGATCAGTTTTGGCCACCCAGGGAGACCGGTCATGATAGGACTTCCTCCCCTGTTCTTTAGGATAGCATAAGTGACAAGGAGAGTTGTTCTTTCTGGACTCTATTCTGTACAATAAAACGGTCATTTGCCTAAAGTTTCTGCTGTGCCCTGGACCTGTGTTCCCATAACACACTGTTGTAATAACTCGCCCCACACTGGACATGGTCCTAGCCATTTTATGTGCATTGTTTGATTCCTGCCCAAGTTAGCAAGAAGGAAAAAATCATTTTAACCCACATCTATCTGATTCTATGGTCCATGATCATCTAGAAATATTCATTAATGTGATGGATGTTGAAGTTGTCTTACTCCATCTGTGTATTTTTATTGGACATTTGGCGATCCTAATGAAAGGTTTCAAAGTACATGTTATATGGAATGTAGGTATGTAAAATAGACGCAATAGAGTAACAGGTCAAGGAAGATACACACACAATTTTCCATGGATATAATTACAGGATCAACAACCTTGATCCTTTCTAAGATGTTATGACGAGTAACTCTGAAAAATATTGATGAAAATGGTTTTGTACTAACATTTCTTGGGAGCAGAACTTTATAGAAATTAGTATCTTACCAGGATTTATACAACCTTTTGATTTGGGGAGCAGCATTTTGAAATGTAAAATCATCATGGATATTAGCAGGTTTTCACTAACTCAACCTCTGAATATGGGCACAGATCAAACCTCTCAGAAACTCCTCGAGTACGATATTTCCAGCAATTTCATGTTTAATTGCTTCAGTTTATTTTTCCCCTGTCCACTGGATCTTAAAATTGGGAGGGGGATCATTAGTTTTCACATACGACATCCACAGAGTTGCCTCATTTTTCTCACATTAGCATGTGGTTTACACTGGAGAGAGGCCAGACTGAACAGATTTTATATCTTCTCTTGGTCACAGCTTTACTAACCACCCAGGCAACATATTTTTCTCCTCCCTTTTGGAAAGCTAATTGTGTATCCTCCAATAATACTTTGTTTCAATAGAGACCATAACTTTGGCACTGTGAATACTCTCCGTTCAGTAGACTAGAACCATGCCATTGCAAATATTTTATTTTTTATTGTGGTAAGGGTCAGTGCGTGAAGAGTGGAAAACTTTTACCTGTGCGTTACCTTTTTTACCATATGAATTAAACATGAACTGCTACTCTGGGGTTCATTGAACCTTACACTGAAATCCAAATCATCACAAGACACATATTCAGTTTGTCCCTGCTACGGAGCTATAACATCAGGCAGTTTTCCCTTGTTTAAAACCTCTCCTTCGATTAATCACTTCTAAGGAATAAGGATGGAACAAATACTCAGTATTCAACAATAAATTCTACCTATTTTCTTCCCCAGTTTGTTGTTATCCTGAAAAAGGCAATGCTTTATTTTCATTTCTTTATACAAGAAAAATTATATATATGTTTTATATATGTGTGTGTGTGTGTGTGTGTGTATATATATATATATATATAGCCCATTTCCATATGAAAACTGACAACTAGGCAGCATTCATTAAGGTCATATATTGATTCCCAAGAAACAATGTGTGAGTACCTATACATTTAATTGATGGCAATTCATAAAAAGTAAAACCACAAACATTGTAAAACTGCTATAATTTTGTAAAATATTATTATATGCTAAGTGCTGCAAGTGGATTTTGAAAGAAATGTTATTTTTAATACATGAACTAATGAGGTGTTTTTAAAAATTAACATGGAGAAACTAAATGAATTTTTCTTATTCATAAAATTATCCCCTATCTGGTTGTAATCAATGACGTACATAGGTGGTATACTTTGGCATTTAAAAACTTTGTGCAATGTATTTACTTCCTAGAAAAGCATAATGGAATGTAATTGTCTTTGGAAGCATAAATTTGCCTAACTAATTTTACAACTTTCAGAAGTGGTTTGCTTTAAGAGCCCTCCTTTATTAAGATAAATCTCCAAATATAAGAAAAAGCAAACAAACAAACCAGGATATATCAGCATCATCTGAGTTTCTCTGTATCACTTTTAAAGGTATAGTTATCTCTTCAAAGCAAGAATAATGAAAATAGAAGGATTTTATATTCCAAGGTACATATCTATATTGGGACCACCTGCTAGAATTTTAGCCTGATTATAAATGTCTTTCTTAATGGGTAGAACTAAAACTTTGTCATTTAAATATTGTGAGCAGTTTTCAACATCCAAATGGCAAGATTTTATTAGTACTGGGAAAAAACATTTCATCCCTTTGCCTTGGAGAACATTCTGGATTTGGGGCCTTCAGCTACACAAGTATAAAGCAAGAATTTTTCTTTTGGACTTTCTATAAACTACAAAATCACTATCAACTTGAATGCAACATCTCCAACATAAAAAGTGTTCTGTTTTCTAAAATAAATTACAACAGATGTTTGAACCAAGCTTTCTAATTATGAAAACTTTTTTATTTGTTTGTTTGTGGATAGAAGAAAGGCTGTGGAATTAGACAGCTGGGATCAGAATGTTCCCCTGGTTTTGTATAAATTCAGAATTCCTGTTCTTGTGAGGTTATGAGTGTTCTTTTTAAACAATTGTTTGCATGAAATGAAGAGTTGAGATGAAAAGAACAGACATCACCTCATTTCTGGAAGAAAAACTGTGAAATCTATAAAAGGAGACACAACTATATTGGTGTTAGCAGGTATTAAAATACAAAGACACAGAATTTGGGAGATGTAAACATGACTAAATGGTGACCTATGAAAGGATATCTCCACTGGGACAGATGATAAAACCCACAAGGGATAGTTTCTCTGAGGGAAGCTGACATTCCCACTGATCATCTTTCTGGAAAGAAAATTTCTGCAAGAGAAGATAAAGTACCAAAAGGCAGTTCAAACATTTGAGTAAGATGAAAAGAATTCACTCCTTCTAGACTTTGGTTTTGAGCTTTAGGTATGCTCAGGACATCCCTTGTAATTGTTTATTAATGCAGCATAATCTGGTATATACTGACATACATTTAATGAATAATTTCATGTCACTGTGCAAATATCTTACATTTTTCCTAGATAGTGAATCTTGATTATATAAATAAAAGTTGTCCCAATATTCCACAGTCAGAAGTATCCACTAAGACCTCTTTCTCATGTCTACAAAATAAGAATGTTTGGTCAAATTGGTTCAGAAAATTTTTTATGCAAAAAAAAAAATAGGCTTTAAACTAAAACAGAGAATTTAGCAACCATTGAACCCACATCATTTAATGTTTTGCTAAATATTCAAGTGAAAATGTGTAATATCAGAACTTATATAACATGGTTTTTGCTAAAATAAAGATTTTCAAGGTGGCAAGACTATGAAATCTTATACTTTCTTCTAAGGTATTAAGACTGTATCCTAGATATCTGCTGCCACAAATACTAGAATTTGGATAATGACTAGGCATGCTTACACACTTCAGATACAAAAGATTAAGAAATAATGGAACCTACCCAACATTGATTTGAAAACAAATTTCTCAAAATAAATGCTATTCAATTTTTAACTTCAGAGTTTGCCACATACAGCAAAGAATAGAGGTCTTTGGCTGACATGTTATTTAGAATGTAAAGGTGAACATTAGTCAGATTTTGCTTATGTTTAATTTATCATATAAGTCAAGTTTGAGAGAATGTCCACAATTACATCAGTTTAGTCATTTAATGTATTAGTATGCATATTCCAGATTATGTTGCAGTGACAAACTATGATCAGGAACGTCCTAAATATGCCCTAAGCCCTTTTCATAGTTTCAGACATGTTTGAGCCAGATTTCCATAATCCTAATCAATAACTCAAATGCTAATTACCTTTTTAATACCTTTTGGTTTCTCACATACAGCACTAATGGCTTCCCTGACCTGGCCCACTGCTAAGCTGTGTCTTACATTCTTATGCAGACAGACCTATTTCGGATTCTGTTCTTTGGGCTCCTTTTTCTAAAACAGGTTCTTAGCTGCCATTATAAAGGGATACTTAGACCAAACTGTTTCTGGTCCCAGCTACATTGATTTTTAACTTTTTTACTCAGTTTTCTATTTTTCAGTAAAATAAAGGACTCAGATCTTCTACATACCTTGAAAAAAGATAAAACAGGACTTATACAGATTTTATTTTTCATCTTTACATCCATTCTTCTAAGAAATATTTGCAAATTGGATTAAAGTTAATAAAGTAGCCCCTTGGACTCCAGCCTGGGGAGATTAGTGAATCAAACAAAGTGAAGGACTCTAAAAATTATGGTAACATGTTTGTAATAAAAGGCTAACTCTAATAAAAGGCTCACTCTTTCTTTAATTTAAGGCATAACCCCTTTATATTTATGCATTCAGTTTTCCTCCTTTTCGCTCTTTTATTCTCTAGCCCATTCAAAACTTTGTAACAAGTTTTCTACATTAAATTCCTGCATTTAAAAATCCTAACTCCCTTTCTAATTCCTTAACTGTGCCTTTGCTGATATAGTACCCATTAGAGTGCCCTGTCTGTGGATGACCCCCATATGTACCCCTACCCCATTTATTTAACTTGGATCCTCAGAATGCTTAATACTGTTCTTGTATTCTTATCATAAATTTTGATAAATGTCATTGCTACTCAGACTTCAAGCTGATATAGTGAACAAATAAGTACCTAGAGTAAGGAGCGGAGGTGGTACTATTTAGTGATTTGTGGAATTATTAAAAATGTACTATTCTTCTGCTTCTATTGGAATGTACTATTCTTCATTCTTCTATTGGAATTTTGCCTGATCCCAAATTTGGAAAATTTGGAAATTGCCAATATTTAAATAAATTTCGCAAAATAAACAATTGAGCAAAGCAATTATTATTAAACAATGCAAACAAAACAGCACTGCAACTAAAACCACAAAGCCTTATAGTTCTTAAATAATTCTAACAATAACAATTAGCAACAAAAGACTTCCCTTCTGCTCTATGGTTAATGACTCCATTCTCAATATAACAGAATGTCTTTCTTCTGATCATCATAAAAGATTAAGGAAGCCAGATGTTTTGGTTCCCTAGATTTCCTGCATACCTTGGATATTATGAGCACATTTCCAATCTCTAATGACATACACAAGTTTGGCACTTGGAAAACCATTTATTCTCTTCTCCATTTATTTTAAAAATTATGCCACATATCTCTCTTCCAAGAATGGTTTGAGGATGAAGAAAATCACTATGATATATTAAGGAGGGAAAAAAAGAGGTATACTCTAGCATATTCCTTATTAGCTACTTAGGCTAAAAGTAAAATATTATACTCCACATTTTCTTCCTTCTGTATAAGCTGCTTTTCATGCCATCTTAAACTATATTTTAAATATTTGCTTGGTTCCTACTTAAATCTACTTGGTTCAAGGGAAATATAGAAGAATAGTTTCTCTTAGATTTAGAAGGGATAGTTCCTCTTAGATTTAGTATGTATAGTTCAGGTTTTCAAGGAACGAATCAGTACTTCCCTACATAAGAGATGAGTGATGGTTTTACCATCCCTTTTGAGAATCAAACAAAGCGAGGGGCCCTAAACAATGTGATAACATATTTCTAATAAAAGGCTAACTCTAGGGTTTTAAGTCAAACAGAATCTGTTACATTCATTTCTTTTCAATTGCATGAGTCCATTTCCCTTGTGAAATACTAGAATGCAGCATAAAATATCATGCAGTTAAAACTATGTACCATTTCACATGCCTCTTCTTACTGGATTCTGTTACATTTCACACATTTACGCAATGTTGGGCATTTGCTCTCCAAAGTCAGAAAAACACCAATGGGTTGGAACCCTTGCTATGTGCCTGATTATCTGTGTCATCTTGGAAAAGTTATTGAAGATCTCAGAATATCAGTTTCCTTATCAGCAAAATGGGAATAACAATACTTCTAACACTCTTAGTGCCTGTAATTCTCCGAATTGTCTGTAAGTGGTAACTAAATGTTTATTATTTGAAAAGCTGATCATTCAAAAACAAAGAATGAGAAAAACAAGGAAAGCCTGGAGTATAGTAGAAAGAGCATTGGGCTGAACAGGGAAGCCTAGGTTCCAATCAGACTCATGGAGCTGAATCCTCACTATTTGAACCTGTTAAGAAGCTGGATAAAATCATCATAAAGGACTGTCCTAGTTATGACTAATTTCAAATGACAGACACATGGTTTTATCTGCCTCATCAAATATAATCAGGCTTAATTCTCTTCTGACGTGGAAATCATTTTGTTCTTTTCCCTGATTTCCAACTTGAAGAAGTCCCAAAGCATCAAAATGTGAACAAATTCCCCAAGGATTAATGTGGGATTTTCTCATCTCAATATTTTTATCCTCTTTCTTCGTCTAATAACCCAAATAGAGAATTAAAATTTACAGCATACAATACTTGTGGTCAAATTACCCATCTCACTAATGGATTTACTATAAGCACATGCATTTAGTTTCCAGGAAAACCATCCATTTCAATCTTAAGAGCAGGTTGTTTTTAATGAGATATTGACTTATTACATGGTTCAGTGTACAGCCCCGGTCTGAGTTAGATGCCAAGGTATCCAAATGCAGAACTATGCCTAAAAGGGAAATAAGAATACTGCAGATAAACTTTAAACCATTGAAACTCACTATTCCTAGGGAATTGTAACACCTTAATCATTTTAAGCTGTACCAGTAAGTAAATCCCACTGTTGGAAACACTTCTGAGCTAAAAATCATCCTATGGGCTCAGTTCACTTCAGACCTTCCCTACTAATTTCCTAAGAAGTTTGAAAGCCATATTTATCTTATTTAAGATTTAAGGCAGGAGGCTATGGTTCGAGATCCTGCTAACCCTCTGCCAGGACATGTGAATTCTACTAATAGACATGTGTAGTTTCTCTGAAACTAACCAGCTTTTCAGGTCTCCTTTCCCATGGGACATTTTCACAGTCACCTTAAAAGCACTCTACCTGGGTACAGGGAATTAAAATTATGTCTGCCAGTTCTCAGTAACCATGACTGATTGACCTAAATGAGATTCAACAGGACTTCCTGCCTGGCTGAGTTCTCACTGATTTAACTTGATTAGGTATTTAATAAAGGCTGTAGAGACCAAGTCAACATTTATGACTACAGCCTGACAGCCCTTGAGATGGTTTCTTTGTTTGCTTGGCCTTAAATTTACCAATGTGGACAGATGCACCCTCACCCTCACCAACCTCAGTTCCCACCAACTGTTCCTCATTTTGGACAGGTAGAGTTGTGGAGTTTATAGTATATGGATTTTAATTTACTTTTTTGCCAGATGCATGAAACGTGAATGAGAGATCTGGCTGCAGCAGATACTGCTCTAATTATGACAGTGTCAACTGAAGCCTGATAGGAAATTAACTAGGACCACTCTACCAGCCCAGTACTGAATCTTGGACTTGTTACTTGGTCTTTACCTTGACAAACCCACTCTGATTTCCTTCATAGCATATTACCTATTTTATAGATCTTTATATATGCATCACTCTCTAGCTAGGCTCACATTTAACCTTCCCATCCATCACACTCTGATTTTGCTCTCTTAATAGCCATGGCTCTAACAGTTGCACTATTCATGCAAACACAAGTTAGGGGGTATATTTATCATGAGTCAAAAATATAGATACTCAAAATTGACGTATTTCTTTTGTATCTTATCAATCTGTTTCTAACTAAGAGCAAAAAGATATATCCAGATCCTTCCATGTAAACTCAGTGACTTTAGAGATTGTTCAGTCATTTCAGATTTAATTTCAGTCAAAAAGGTAGAATCCCCCTTGCCTTTTCCCCATGTTAGAGTCTAAAACTCTGACGCTTTTATAAGTCTGCAGCATTTATGGGAATGACTGCCTGCTTTGTTGTCTCAATATATTGTGTGCTGCTTCTGCCGTGATGTGAAATACTACCATCATAGACTTTACTAGATGGAATGGCCAGACCAGTGCTGTCCAGTAGGAATGTAATACATGTCACAGTTGTAATTTTAAACTTTCTAGAAATCACACTAGAGAAAGTACTGTCTTTGACATCTGTTGCATATTTCACGTGAGCCATACACCAATTTTTACTTAGCCACATTTCAAATGCTTACTTGCCATGTGTGGCTAATGGCTTCCAAATTGGACATGCAGTTCTAGACTGAAGCCACTTCTCCAGTTGCTGTCTGCCAGCACATTCACTCACTCTGTTTTCTGAGCTTACCGTCCAAGACTGGAGAGAATGAGCTGGTCACTGTTTAAAGGGTTTGCAAGACCCAGTCATAAGCTAAACAACCTGGGGGTACCGAGATTGCCAGTCAGAGAGACAACATACCAGCAATGGGTGTTCAGATCTTAGGGCCAACTAATTATTTCAGGGAATCTTTCTGTGATCTTCAGGATTCTAGCCACCTAGAATATAATCTTGAAAAGGAAAATCAATATGAGGTTCCACCTGTCTCCTTCTGTCAGCTTCTGACAGACCTTTAGGCTGTCATTGAACCTTCTCTAACTTGTACTTCCTACTTCCCCTAGGTGTTTCTGGCCCAGAGCAGAAGTCATCTCTCTTTCTGAACTATAATTAGAGAGTACTACACACACCTCGTCTACTCTTAGACTCCAACATTTAGAGTTTCCCCTGGGACTTCCAGTCTACATTAGAAAACTCAGGCTTAAGGGAAGTGGAGCAAGGCTCACCTTATCCAACTCAGGTTTCCCCCACCCTAACCCCTGCCTTTAGGTGGGCAGAGTGAGGCAGAGAAGGGGAACATTTGGATGACTGACTCTACTGGGTCAAATTTATTCTTCTAGTCTTTCCTCCCTTACATTTGGATTGATACTTTTGTGGTTCTAACCCAAGAATTTTGAAGTTCTTTTGCTTGCTCTA
This sequence comes from Myrmecophaga tridactyla, assembly GCA_004026745.1. Taxonomy (NCBI): domain Eukaryota; kingdom Metazoa; phylum Chordata; class Mammalia; order Pilosa; family Myrmecophagidae; genus Myrmecophaga; species Myrmecophaga tridactyla. The sequence continues at coordinate 23,076 of PVIY010003017.1, forward strand.
TGATTCTCCCTCCTGTGGCATTTCCAGTCTCATTTTTCCAGACCCAAGTGTGCAATATGCATATAGGAAGGCGGATCTCCAGGGAGAATGCATACCAGCTACTACCTCATGTTTGTATAACACTGGTTTTTCTTTCCAGGTTATGCTCTGTCTCTTTCCAAAGTGCATCTTTCAACAAGGGACTAAGAACCTTCAACTTCCATCTGACTTTCTAGGGTCTCCTAATGAACTTCAGGAGCCCATTTCTGGGTCGTCAGGTCCAGACCCTCTGTTGCCATCACCCAGAAACCTGTGGCACAGTGTTCATACTCACAACAGGCTTAACTCAGGTGGTGCTGAGAATAGCCTACCAGGTTTGACACTTCCATAGCCCTCTTGTCTGTTTTTTGTTTTCCTAATTCAGTGGTCGACGCTTCAGGGCAGGATCTGTCAGTTATTAAGAGTGAAATAAGGCTTAATGACTAGCCTGTGGCAATTCACTGAAGGTGCAGAAAGTAAGCCAGTTACAGTGTCTGAAGGGCTTGGGGATTGTTGCAGGTCAGGTTCTATGGTAGTACATACAGAGATGTTTGAGGTCTAAGATATTTCCTGGGGATTCCCACCTGTGAGAGGACAATGGAGAAAGCAGAATTGGGCACAGAGAGAAGTCAAATGGTGATATAGTCCCAGCAAAGTTTGGTGAACTTGATATGGAGATCTGGAGCACATATTGTTCATCAGATTTGTCCTGAATTAAGACAAAATGGCCAGATCATTATATCCCTGCCTTATTGAATACAGGCTAATTCAGGAATGGTAAGACCTCAGATGAAGCTCCTCTGAGCAGGCAGGAGTGGCACTCAGAAGCAGACTGCAGCTGGGCAGAAGGCCTTCCTTGAAGAGGGATGGGATAGCACATCTTCTTGTCTAGCACAGAACTCCAGCCACAAGTCAAGCAATATTTGGCACCTAAATTTCCAGTTGCAAAGACAAGGCACCAAGAGAGGGAATTCAGGGCTCAAGAGTTGGGTAATTATTATGGAAGCACTATTCTCACTGTTCAGGACCATGCTTCTAAGAAAGCAAACTCAAAAACACAGGGAGAGTAGTGGGTTCTCTCAGCATGAGGCTAGGCTTCAGGATATGGCTCTTGTTTTGCTGGAAGAATGAAGAACAAGGGAAACTAAAGCTTAGGAAAAGGAGCCAAGACAAAAGCTTAGTCAAGTGGAGTAAGCCAACTGCACAGGAAGGAGATGGAGGCAGCCAGCAGAAAGGAAGAAATGATTAGAAATGACTACTGAGCAGAAGGTAACAAAGGACAGCAGTTGAGGGAGTCACAATGTTATGGTAAGTGGCAATGCTAAATAGGACAAGTTATTCTTTGAATGCATCAAGAAGTATCCAACTGACCCCTTCACCACTACACCTTGGTCCAAATTGTACTGGCAACTACCTATTGACCTGATTGCTGAAAGAGGGAGCCCCACCTTAAGTAGTATGCCATGGCCAAATCACAGTTGAGATTGACAGCAGTTTATTAGTAACATATACTCACAGCCCAGGGGAGTAGGACACGGTATACAAATTTAAAAAACAACACTAAACATAAAATAAAATAAACAAATTTTAAAAAGAAAGTGTTCAATTGAGTATTACTTTGCATTACTCCAACATTAATGGGATATAGAGATTTTACTAAACCAAATCTCATCAAGTATTTAGTCAAGACTTCTGATTTTTAATGTCTTAAATCTGCTATCTCTCAGTAAGTAGACATGCTTCATAAATATTTTTTTACATTTTATTTGTGAAAGGTTCTCAATAGCACAGGAAGATTGCAATCTTCACAAAGCATAAATTAATGCTTTTCCTGTTACTTCAATTTGAAATAATCCTAAAAATTCTGAATTAATTTCCATGATAGCAAACTGGTTCCTTACTTTAAGAGATATAACTGGTCATATATAAAGTCAATTAAGGAAGTTGTACAGCGGCAAAAACAATATCCTAAAAATTTTGTTAAAATGCTTATTTCTACCTTGACATTGTTCAAAAAATATTTTACTTACAATGATACCAAATGTGGAATACATCAGTCTAATGGTAATTTTTAAAATAAATATATTTATACATGAAACAACATTAATAACAAAAATTGCTACTAGTGGTAACATGCATTCCATTACCTGGTGAGGGAAGAAATGGATTTTTTTTCCACCCAGAGCACTTAAAAGATCATAACTCTCATAGAATAAAGCACACAGTTGCTGCTTTTCATGAACAAACTCATTTGATTTTCCACTCTGTCCACCAAACTATTTATACATTGATCATTTAGGGAAAAGATGTTATAGTAGCCTCTTTAAAATAAAAGTCAAATATCTTTTTTTATTATTAAATGAAACTCATACCCAAGAGTGTTATTCTAAAAAGTTATGAAATGAAAAGCCAAGAGTAAACATTACTAGATAATTAGAAAATAAGGACATTAACATTTTAGAGATTAAGTGGCTTAAGAATTCCTGATTTAATGGAAGAATGATGGACTCTCCATGACAACAACTATCTCTTATGGTAATTAGAATTATTGGTTAATGGATTTCGTTATGAGGTAAATTACTTAACACCTACTAATAAGATGATGAGACCAGAAACAAACTTCATTTGCTTTTTCTAGTCTGTTCGGGTATGTTTGTGTATATGTATTATGTGCCCTACATGTTGTATATATTTATGAAAATACAATCAAGGTTTATCTGGAATTCTTTCAACTGGAAATATACTGTAATTGGTGTTTTCCCCATATTTACAGTACAATGACAGATGACATTGTATTAGTCAGGGTTCCCCAGAGAAACAGAGAAAAAGAACCTACAGGATGTACACACACATTAAGAGAATTATTATAGGAATTGGCTCACACAACTGTGAGGATTGGCAAGTCTGAATTCTGTAGGGCAGGCCACAGGCCAGAACTCTGATGAAGGTTGTGGGGAATTCCCCAGGAGAAGCTGGCTGGCAGAAATAGAGATGGAAATTCTTTCTGACTGCTGAAATTCTCAGGTCTCTCTTTAAAGCTTTCAACTGATTGGATGAGGCTTCTCTCATTGCTGAAGGCAGTTTCCTTTGTTGATTGTAGATGTAATCAGCCATAGATGAAATCAACTGACTAATGATTTAAATCCATGAAAAACCCTTATAGTAGCAATCAGGTCAGTGCTTATTTGATCAAACTACTGGACACCATAACCTGGACAATTTGACACATGAACTTAAACATCAGAAATATCCCTGGCAATATAGTGAGACTTGATAAGACACAGACATATTGTCTGAATAATAGAATTAACTCTTGTTAAGTAGAATGGTCGTGTTCTAAATGATTTCTTGTATACAAAAATTTAACTCCTTAAAAAATCAGTAATATAAAAATTTTATAAATATACACACACGTATATATATGTATATATATATAATCTATCCCCTAAGCCTCATGGATATTTATTGTGTTAGAAAGTAGAATTTGTAAGTTATCAATTCTTTCAATATTCCAGCTACACAAGACAAGGGAAACTTTGGAAATTGTACTTATTTTAGACTCTCAGCAGTATTAGTGGGCTATTAAAAAACAAATTTGCAAAAATCAGGCTGCTCTCCACACATTCATATTTTATTTTCAAGGATATAACTTGAGCAAGAAAAAAAATCACTTACAATAATTGTAAATACAGATCTTCAGGGAAAACAGAAAATTTCCATCAGTTCTTCTTGTATTAAATTGAATTAGTGTAGACAGAAAAGCATATCTGAGCTGGGAGTTTATGGATAAAGATGAAACATACAAGTACAGATAGAGGGATGGGAATCAATAATTGGATGCAAAATGGGCCAGATGGTGTCTATGGTAATTTATTAATCTGCTGTAATGCAAAATACCAGAAATGGAACAGCTTTTAAAAAGGAAATTTAATAAGTTACAAGTTTGCAGTTCTAAGGCTATAAAAATGTCAAAACTAAGGCATCCAGGTAGAGATACCTTAATTCAAGAAAGGTTGATGGATCCAGAACACCTCTGTTAGCTAGGAAAGCACATGGATGGCATGGGCTGGGGTCTTTGGCTTCTTGTTTCAAATGGTTTCCCCAAGAGCATTTTCTTTCTTTATCTCCAAAGCCCTATGGCTATGTGAGCTCTCCCTGTTTGCTCTCCAAGCATCTCCAAACATCATGTTTCTGTCAGCTCTGAAGCAACTGTTCTCCAAGCGTCTGCATTTCCAAGCATCCCTGTTGGTTTTGAGCTTTCTCCAAAATGTTTCCTCTTTCAAAGGATTCCAGTAAACTAATCAAAACCCACCTTGAATGGGTGGAGTCACATCTCATCTAATTAGAAGGTCACACCCACAATTGGGCATGTCACATCACCACAGAGATAATCTGATCAAAAGCTTCTGCCCTACAATATTGAATTGGGATTAAAAGAAACAGTTTGCCTCCACAAGATTAGATCAGGATTAAAATGTGGCTTTCCTGGAGTACATAATAGCCTCAAACCAGAACAATGTCCTAATTTTTTTTGTTACTTTTAGTACATTTGGACAGCCAGATTCAGTTTAAAAGCCACAACTGTAGTGCTGTTATCTTCCTATCATTTTGCAACATGAACACATGTCCATCTAGCACTTATTTTTAGAAATAAATTCTAATTTTAATAATCAAATCTTATTTACAGATTTTATTTCTGCAGGTTATCATAAAATAATCAAAATGCATGCTCTTCTTTTTCGAAGTCTTACCCTCAGAGTCTGGCCTCAGAATAAAACTTTTAAGGACATTAGAAGTAACAGTTCACTCAGAAAATTATCTTTATAGAATAGCAACTATATTTTTCCTTATCATCGTATTGTCTGCTGTAAAATCAAATCTCAGGCACTAGATATCCTTGTATTTAAAATAGCAAAATAACTGATTGAATGTACTAATTCCTTCCTAACCAGTACTTGCAGGTGGTCCATGTGATATCATATGAAGGATGCAGTTGATTCACGGAATTGTCCAAATTGAGTAATTCCATGACTAAACCATTGCTTACTAATACAGACTATGAGAAAACAGTGGTTTCTCCTTAACTGGAGAGAAAAAAACATAAGCATCAGTTGGTTACACTTACTGGTCTATGTATTCATTCAAGAAATACTCCCCTTTTCAGTGAATCATTTTTTATAAATAATCAACCTGATAAAAGCATCCCTATTATTTAATATTTTTGCAATTATTTCCATTTCCCATTTGCTATCAATGTATTGTGAAAAATGAGAGGTTAAGAATTCTAAGTATTGTGAACAATGGATTTCCAAGTAATGACAAAACAAGTAAAAACATCAAAAATTAGAGGATGAAAGCATCGAAATAATGGTGAGACCTATTAGCCCCGATTATCAGCTAATGTTAAATGAAGCAGAACAAATGATTCCTTATAATAGAATTTTCTCTTACTGTGATTTTTCTACATATTTTTGCAGTTTCTATTTTTTATCTGTTGGTCTGTACTAAGTAACACAAATTGACAAAGGTAATTACTAATAAAACCATTTTACAGGTATGAAATTTATATAATTTCAGTAGCTCCTTAGAAAGTTTATTTTCAAAAATTCCATGATCAACACCTAATCTGACCAGCCATTTTGTAGATAGACTCTTCACTTGAGTGCTTGGCAGAATGGAGTTTCATGTATGGGAGCAAATTACTATGACTTATAAATGTTGCTGAGAGAAAATAATTGGGATGAATCATAAAACAACCTACCAGCTCCCTAGGGAAAAATCATTTCAACCGCCTTCAAAAATAGTTTAGAAAAGAAAGAATGCATTGTGTGCTTTGGACATGGGATCTTTAAAGGCAGAATCAGGGAGCATGATCAACTATCAAATTTCCCTTCTCCCCTCCAACAGCAGAGAGAAAGAGTGGTTGTTAAGGTTTATCCTAGTTGAAAGTATATATATGTTCTAGAAGATACTGAGTGTTGTTCAAAATATGGTTTTTCCCAGGTCACAATCTATTTGTTTATTTGATAGACTTTTACTGGGTGGCCCCGAGTGTCAGTTGCTCTGCCAAATAATAGAAATGTAAAGATAAAGAGAGTTCTTATTGTTAAGGAACATATAATCAGGTGAGGGAGCCAGATAAGAAAATTAATGCAACAGAGTAAAAGGAATGATATGATTCACAGAGAAAGGTCACCTAACTCTGAGGCCACATAGGGGGATTGAAAAAGGCTTTTCTGAAGAGTACATAGGTGCCAATTCCTAGGAGATAGAAAAAGTGCATAGGAATAGATTTTCCAGATGAATGAAGGAAGATATTCAAAAAGTATAAAGAAAGCTTAGCATTGGGGACACTATGAGTAGTTCAGGATATCGTAAGCCCTCATATGCCACACTAATTTAGAGAGAAGATTTGAGGAACAATTCAAAGTGTATTAAGAAGGAAAAGTTTTAGAGAGTTCATTCTATATTAGAGTGGGTCCAACTATAACAGGAAAACATTTTAGAAGATACAGAACAGGGCAGGTAGTAATGATAGGGGAAGAAAAATGTTGGGTGTGAACATATGTCAATGATATTGAACTAAAATCCTGCTACAGAGGGGTATCCTGCATTTCTGTCCTGGTTTCCAAAAGTCAAGCAGCTCTTACAGATTTCCTAAAATGACTCTTTTCCTGTTGTACTTGGTAGTGTTCCCAGAGCATGAATGAGTTCTGAGTGCAAACAATACTTCTCTTAAGCCTTAATGATCCAACGTTAAACTAAACATACAACCATATTAAAAAACAGTTTTCTTCAGCCCTAAGTAAATATCTAGATACATTGTACATATCAGGGTATAAACTCAGGATTGTAACTGCTTTCCTCCAAACTCCTCAACATTACAAAATATCAACCAATATTGCCAATATATAGTTTTTTCCCTCTGAGTTCTCATCTAATCACCTGCACGTGCGCAGGTGATGAGGTGAGAGGCACACTCCACCTGACATGCGCAGTAGCTTAGATTTTAACCTTCAAGTTACGTATACCTCATTCCATCATTTCCTTACAAACATTCTGTGACTAAGCATGCAATCAATCTGCACATGCTCAGTAATTAGATTATCCTGAACTCATTATCCTAAACCCTGTCCACCTTTTCTCTAGTAAAATTACCCAAATTACTGCAGTTCGGGGAAAAGACAGATTTTTGGCCACTAGGCTGTCTTGTCCTCCTACAACATATGTAGTAATAAACTCTTTCTCTTTTTGAAAAAAAAAGTGATTAGGTGAGAACATATCTTCAATATATTCAAGCATATTTTCAAATGCTTTGATTTATAATTATGTCCTATCCTAATGTTTTCTTTCTAAAATGACTTTAATCTGCCATCATCGTATCCTGATTCACTTTCAATTTTTGTTCATCCATTTCTTTACAATTGCTGATACCAACTATATATCTGCCCACTTCCCTACAACTTATCTCCTCAATCACCATTCATCTTTCCAAGCCTGTACCATAACTGAAATTGTGACATATGGGTGTGTGTGTATTAAGACTTCACTAGCCTTAATATCCAATCAATATACTTTCAAGTAACCAAAACCTGAGGCTACTAATTTGCTAGCAATGTCTGGAGCTATTGAGTAGCCTTGTTATTAAAGTCCTTATTTAAGGCATTAAAGACTCCATTCATAGACAAATTGATATTCCACTGTGACAATAGCATGAGAAAGAAAAAATCAGACTCAAAGAAGTTACCACACTTTAGAACAAAATACTTATCTTCACAGGATAACTCCAGTGATGCTGTCAATAATAACTCCACTTTTATTTAGTTCCCAAACTTCCTGGAATAATTAATTTAATAAATAATTAATAATAACTCCCTTGGCCTTTGGTCTTGTGCCTTGTCACTTTTTACTCTCACCACATCTCCATACATCTGCCCACCAACAGTTCTTGATACCAAGTTTACTTTTCCTTCAGTTGCTCTGTTAAGTCCTCAGACTTTCAAGTAATATGTCCTTCAGATGAGCCACCACTGAGTTTATTTAGGCATAACAGCTGCCTAACCTAGTGAAGCATTTATTCCTTCATGGCAAGAACACAACTGACTTCTTCCCCCATAACCTTGTTATTTCTCAGGACCTGACCCTTCTTGGCAATTCAAACATTTTTATGTTTACTTATATGGCAAAATCACTACGATCTGGTAAAATTCTTTAATTCATTGGTTTATCACTCCAAGCATCAGTCACAGTGATGACTTATGGAGTAGCCTTTTGGTTTGTTTGTTTGGATTGCTGTGGCTTGGTTTTTGTCAGTCTTCAAGGTATTTGACTATCGTACAAATTAGATTGTTCGTCAACTATCTAATTTGAATGGACATCAAGTTCTTAAAGAAATATTAGAAAATCAATTCCATAAATGTAATTCATTATTTTTCTAATAAACTAGAAGCTACATGATGCAGAATGCTATCTCAATAAATATATTCCACAATAGGAAATTTCCCACTTAAATGTAATATTTTATCATCCTAATACTCATTGAAGATGATTTCAGAGTTCTACTAAATCAAAGACAAAAGATCTTGTGCCAATTTGAAAACATGTATGTACCCTAGAAAAGCCATGTTTTAATCCTAATCCCATTTAGTAAAGGCAGCCATTTCTTCTAATCCCTATTCAGTATTGCATGTTTGAAACTGTAATTAGATCATATTCCTGGAGATGTGATTTAATCAAGAATGGTTGCTGAGCTGGATTAGGTCACCCATTTGGTGACCTTCAGTTGCTCTGTTAAGTCCTCAGACTTTCAAGCAATATGTCCTTCAGATGAGCCACCACTGAGTTTTTCTAGGCATAATAGTTGCTTAACCTAGTGAAGCATTTATTCCTTCATGGCAAGAACACAACTGACTTCCTCCCCCATAACCTTGTTATTTCTCAGGACCTGACTCTTCCTGGCAATTCAAACACTTTTATGTTTACTTATATGGCAAAATCAGTATGAACTGGTGAAATCAGTTTACTGGAATACTATAAAAAGAGGAACCATTTTGGAGAAAGAAGGAGATTCAGAGACAACAGAGAATGCTACAGAACCACGAAGCAGAGGGTCCACTGGCCAGCGGCCTTTGGAGAGAAAGAAGGAAAACACCTCCTGGGGAGCTGGAAAGGAAGTTAGCAGATGATGCCATATTTGCCATGTGCCCTTCCAGCCAAGAGAGAAACCCTGACCGTGTTCACCATGTGCCTTTCTACTTGAGAGAGAAACCTTGAACCTCATCAGCCTTCTTCAAGCAAGGCATCTTTACCTGGATGCCTTAGATTGGACATTTCGATAGACTGGTTTTAATTGGGACATTTTCCAGTCTTAGAACTGTAAACTAGCAACTTATTAAATTCCCCTTTTTAAAAGCTATTCTATTTCTGGTATACTGCATTTTGGCAGCTAGCAAACTAGAACAGACCTTAATACCTGGGTAGATGAGCTGGTTGTTTCTACAGCAGATTGTACCCTCAATACAGTTACAGTTATAGACATGGTACACATTAACACAAGCAAATTACAGCATTACCAATTAATTTCTACATCAACACTGTGTTTGGATAGCATGGGTATGCTCATGTTGAACAAGTCTCTCTTCTGCTCTTGGGAAGGAAAGCTCAATCAGGATTGTTATCTGGTGGCAACCGTGATGAAGGAACAGAAATTCTCATCTAAGAATAATTACTTTGTGGAATTTATTTTGAAATGAAGAAATAAGTTGTCATTTTTCCCTTGGAAGCAGGTTTGTAACTGTTCCATCACCTTAAAATAACCACCAATTCCAAGATTAGGAGTATAAAGGAGAAATGACTAACTATATAATCATATATCATAAGCACTTCTAAGTAGCTATGTCTTTAAGAAGTTATTTTAATACTCTTCTTTCATTGTTTCAATCCAGTTTCAGCTGCTCTATGAGTTCCTGAATTACAAAGACAGATTTATGTAAAAAAGTTAAGTAAATGAAACTAGACAAAATGTATCCTAAAATTATATATGCTGAAAAAAATTATTCACCACAGTTAATTTTTTAAGAATAACTTTTTTTATTTAAAAAGATCAGAATTTAGATTTAATGAGATTTGACTAGCAGAGCATAGTATAGCTTCTCTTAATCTCCCATTAAACACATGATAAAAAAGGAAAAAATCAATATATAATCATACTCAGTTGTATATAAAGAGACTGATATAATCAGCAAAATATATACAAGACGTGGAGATGGAACCATCCACATACTTCCTCCATTTTGACGATCACTAAATCTGGAAAGATGCCTCTGCACATTTGAATAAGTAAATTAATTTCATTGTCCAATTTTTGTCACTGTTATATAAAAATACAATTGATTTTGTATGCTGAATATGTATCCTGAAATTTTGCTAAATTCACTTACTCCATCTAGTAGCTTCTTGTAGATTCCTTGAGATTTTCTACATAAATGATTGTGTCATCTATAAAGACAATTTTACTGTTTCCTTTCTAATTTGTATGTCTTTCATTTTTTTCTTGTATAATTGCACTGATTAGGCCCTCCAGTGCAATGTCAAATAAAAGCGGTGAAAGGATGTCTTTGTGTTGCTCCCCATCTTAGAAAGAAAGCATTCAAAATGTGTATAATAACTATAGGTTTGTCACAGACACATTTTATCAGGTTGAGGAAATTCCCTTCTATTTCTAATTGGCAAAATTTTTATCATGAATGGATGCTGAACATCATGAAAATATTTTTTCTGCATCTATTGACATGATCATTTTGGATTTCCTTCTTTAGAGTTGATATGGTAAATTACACTGAAGCATTTTTCAATATTAAATAACACATGTTCCTGAAATGTACCTTATTTAGTGTATTTCTCAATATTAAATGACATATATTCCTGTAATAAACTTTACTTAGTCAAATGCTGACTAAATCTTGCATTCCTTGGATAAACCTCACTTGATCATTGTATTAGTTTGTTGAGCTGCCGGAATGATATGCCAAAAATGCAATGGCTTAAAAAAGGGAGATTTAATAAGTTGCAAGTTTACAGTTCTAAGCCCATAAAAATGTCCAAACCCAGGTATCCAGGGAAAGATACCCTATTTCATGGAAGGCTGATAAGTTTGGAACAGCTCTATCAGCTGGGAAGTCGCGTGGCTGAAATCTGCTGGTCCGTTGCTCCTGGACTTAGCTTTTTTCAGCATGGCATTTCCTCACTTTGCCTCTCCAGGGCTGGCTTTCATCTCTTGGTTTCCCTTGGCTCTTTCCAGGTTTTGGCTTGCTTAACATCTCATGGGAAGGTATACTACAACGTCTGCTGGGATCCAAGCATCTCCAAACCTCCATGTTTCTGTTCTCTGAAGCAACTACTGTCCAAGCATCTACAGTTGCTCTCTCTGTCTGCCCTGAACTTTCTCCAAAATGTTTCCTTTCTTAAAGGACTTCAGTATATAATCAAGACCCAGTGAAATGGGTGGAATCACAGCTCAATCTAATCAAAAGGTCACACCCACAATTGAGCGTGCCACATCTCCGTGGAGATATTCTAATCAAAAGGCTCCACCTACAATATTGAATCAGATTAAAAGAAACTGCCCTACAAAATCGAATTAGGATTAAAACATGGTTTTTCTAGGGTACAAAACAGCTTCAAATCGACACAGTCATGATATCCATTAATGAGTTTTGTGTCTGTGCTCAAGAGAGAAATTGGTCTGTAGTTTTCTTTTCTTGTAATATCTTTGCTTTGGTATTGAGGTAATCTGGTTTTATAAAATGAGTTGGGAAGTGTTCCCTCCTCCTATTTATCTGAAAGCATTTATGTGGGATAGATAACTTCTTTAATAGTTTGATAAATTTTCCCAGTGAAGTCATAGTGGTCTGGAGTTTCTCTTCTCAGAATGCTTTAATTCATGAGCTCAACTGCTTATATCAGGCTAGACCTAGTTAGATTTTCTTTCTTTTTTTTCTTTTATACCAGATTTGCTATTTTGAGTCAAGAAATGTCTCCACTTCTTTGAAGTTCTCCATTTTATTGGCATCAAGTTTGTATTCATTTCCTATTGTTCTGAAACACATTTCTAAAAACTTAGCAGCTTAAAACAACACACATTCGCTATTTTGCAGTTTTCTGTGGGGCAGAAGGCTAGGCATGGCTTAACAGGGTCCCCTGCTCTGGGTCTCATGAGGCTACAATCTAGGTATTTGCAGGGCTGTATTCCTTTGTGCAGTTTGAGGACGCACAGTTTTTGGCAGAATTCAGTTCCTGAGTTCCCTGTGTTCATCTGGGGATCTTGTTAGGCTCCTAGAGGTCACCTGTAGTCTTTTGCCTTGGAGTCCTCTCACAAGCCCTCCCACCAACATGACAGTTTGCTTCCTCAACGCCACAAGGATCTCTCTCTGTAATCTGATAAGGCACTTACGTAATGTAAAGGAATCATGAGAGTAACTAGGCATCACTGACGCCCTCTAATATAACCTAATGGAGGGGGTTTGCTCACCTAGATCATGTTCATAGACTCTGTTTGCACTCAAGGAAGAGGATTCCATAGCACACGGAGACCTGTGGATAGCAATATGGGGCCCTTAGAATTAGAATTCTAGAATTAGAATTAGAATTCTGATTGCCACAAAGTTGTACCTAAAATCCTTTATGATCCACTTAATTTTCTTAGACTGTATAATTATTTCTCTTCTATCATTTCTCATTTCTGATATTGGTAATCTGTGCTTCTTTCTTTTCTTCCCCCCTTGGTTGGTCTAAATTTATTAATTGCTTGATCTCTTCATTATATTGATTTCCACAAATTCTGTTTATTGATTTTTCACTCATTTTTATTTTCTTCAGCCTTTAATGCGCTTTGGATTTCATTTGCCCTTCTTTTATCAACTTCTTAATATCAGTTAGATAATTTGTTGTAGACCTTTCCTCTTTTCTCTATAAGCATTAAAATCTATTTATTCAGCTATAGGCACTGTTTTAACAACTCACACTCCAAAAACTTTGATCTACATGTTTTCACTTGATTAAGGTCAAAATATTTACTAATTTCCCTTTTGATTTCCTCTTTGACTCATAGATTATTTAGAAGTGTGTTATTTAATTTCCAAATATTTAAGGATTTTCCAAATATCTTTGCATTATTAATTCCCAATTCACTTTTGGGCAAAAAATATACTCTGTAGTATTTTAGTCCCTTTAAACTACTTGAAACTTGTTTATAGCCCAGAATACGTTTTATCTTGTTGATTATTCCTCCTGCACTTGAGAACAGTGAGGATTCTGCTATTGTTGGGTGGAACATTCTTAAAAAGTCAATTAGGCCAAATTGGTGGAGAATTTTGCTTGACTTCTCTACCAGTTACTGAGAGAGATGTAGTGAAATCTCCATAGCTGCAATTTTGGATCTCTCTATTTCTCCTTTCAGCCCTGTCAGTTTTGTTTCATTTTGAAACTCTGTTACTAGATACAGACACCTTTAGAACTGTTATGTCTTCCTATCAAATTGACCCTCTATCACTATGGATTATTCTCCTTTATGCTTGATAGTATTCTTTGCCCTGATGTCATCATTTGTTTGCTACTAATACAATCACTCCAAATATTTTCTGATTAACATTTGCAAAATATTTTCTTTTTTATCCTTTACCTTTATGCCATTTGTGTCCTTATAATTAAAGTGGATTTCTTGAAGATTGACATATTTGGATGATGCTTTCTAAATCCAGTCTGACTCTTTCTGATTTTTATTGGAATATTTAGAACATTTATTTTGATGTAATTATCAATAGAGCTCAGCTTAAATCTAACATCTTTCTATTTGTTATCTCTTTTCCCATCCATTTTTTTCTTTTTCCTCTATTCCTACCTTCTTTTAGATTTCTATTGGTTTATTAGGTATGCTTCTTGGTTTTATATTTTAAATTTGTATATATTTTATTTTCATAGAACTATAATGCAAGTCATGTATAATGCAAATCATGTATACCAGCCACATCATAATGAAAAAAAAAGAAAACAAGTAAAGTTAATGTTAGCAATATTTTTTTAGCCACAGTATTATCATTTCAGCATACTGAGTCAAACTGACATCACGTTTCTCCAACTGTGATACACTAAGGAGATTATGACATCACTCACACAGTTTTCTACTAAATATGAATCACTGAATCTAATCATAAGGAAGTAATCAAACTTCCTTATAAATAAAAGACAAAGGCTGAGGAAATGTTCCAGGTTAAAGGAAACTAAGGAGTCATTAAAACTCTATGCAAAGGGTGATCTTGATTGGACCCAGGACCAGGAAAAATAAAACTGTTAACAAGGATATTATTTGATAATTGGATAAATTTGATTATAGAAAGCAGATTAGATAATAGTATTGTATGGATATTAAATTTAGTGTGCTTCATAATTTTCCGGTTGCTATGTAGAAAATATCCTCATTTTTAAGAGATATATAAGGAACTTTTTAGGAGTAAATGTTCCTTTGTCTGCAGTTTACTCTCAAAATCTCTGTAATAATAAAATTTATTATCACCATTATTATGCACAAAGAACAAATAGTAAACAAATGTAACAAAATATTAACAATTGGTGAAGAGTATTTAGGAGTACATTGTACTATTCTTCCAACTTCTCTATAAGTTTGTCTTCAAAATAGATATTAAAAACTAGTACATTTAGCAAGTTTATTTGTTATAAATTCACTGCATTTTCATGCATTAGTCACAAATATGCATAAAATGAAATTTAAGACATGATACCACTAGAAATAGCAGTAAAATCTCAAATACTTTGAAATACAGCTAACTAAAAATGTGTACAATCTCTACAAGTAAAACTACAAAATATTAAAAAGAGAATGAGAGAAGAGCAAAATAAATAAGGCATATATCAGTTTCATGGATTGAAAGACATATCATAAAAAAATTAATCTATATTATAGTTTCAAAGCAATCCAAACAAATTACACAGCATTCTTTTATCGACAAACTGATTCAAAAATTCATATGGAAAAATAAAGGGCCAAGAATAGCCAAGGAAATCTGAAAGAATAGAGGTAAAAATCTTTAGCAGATATCGAAACTTATAATAAAGCTATATTAATTGGTTTGGGCCCAAGCATGTAAAAACTGACCAATGGAACAGAATAGAGTCCAAAAACATACTAACACACGTATGGTCACCTGATTTATCAACAGTGAAGGACAGTGAGAAATGACAGTCTTGTAAATAAATCTTGTGTTCACTGGAGAGGGGCATGGCAAAAAAATGTGCCACTGCCTCAAACCATTCACAAAAATAAATAAATTAATAAAAAACAGTTCCACACATATTACATATGTAATAATGTAAATAATAAAAAATGAAGCTTATAGAGGGAGACAGAATATTTCCATGACCTTTGATTCAGCAAAGACTCATTAAACTGGACAAACAATTTTAAAAACTTTGAAAAACTGGATAATGTTAAAATTAAGAATGTGTGCTCGCCAAAAGGCACCATTTAGAGAGTAAAAAAAAAAGAGAAAAACAACAACAGCAAAACAAATGACTCAGTGGGGGAAGATAATAGCAATATATGGATTTGACAAAACATCATATCCAGGATATATAAAGAATTCCTGAAATGAAAAAGAAAAACATAGAATTAAACACTATAATGAGGAAAAGTTCTGACCACTTTACAAAACAAAATATCCAAACTTTCAGTAAGTGTATGAAAAGTTGCTCAACAATGCTACTCATCAAGGAAATGCAAATTAAAACTACAGTCTGATACCACTGTACATACTAACTCCTCCCCAGTTGCCAAATACATGGACTAACCAGAATTCATCATTTGTGGGTATGTAAATTGCTATAATGATTTGAGCAAACTGCTTAATGGCATCTACTAAAGCCACACACTCCCAAGCTACAGCCCAACAATTTGTCTCTGGGTATCTACGCAACAGAAATGCATATATATGCTCAACAAAACGCACACCCTATAATGTTCACAGCATCATTTTTTGTAACATCCCCAAAACTTGAAACTACCAGAATGCCCATTAACATGAGAATAGATTTTTAAGTGATATATTCACAAAAAGAATACTATAAAGTAACACGAATGAACTATTTATAACAGCGTAGATTATCTTTTCTGACTTACTGCTCAACTATAGAAGCCAGTCACAAAAATGGCCATCTGTATGGCTCCATTTATCTAAAGTATAAAAACAAGCAAAATTACTCTATGCTGTTAGAAATCAGGAGCAGATTTCCTCAAGAGTAGTGGCATATAATGAGCAGAACAGAACACAGGATACCAGCAGGAGTAGGCGGATTTCTGGAATGCATTAAAGTTCTATTTTTGATCTAGGTACTGTTTACAAAGATGTGTTTATTTTCTAAAAATTCATTAAGCTATACACTCAGGGCATATGATTTTCTGTGTGTATAATGAACATGAGTAAAAATTTAAAACTGAACAAGCTTTTATTATAAAATGAAATAAACATTCTAAGCATACGAAGAACGAAAAAGGAAAATGTTTATATATACTATCTAACCATAATTGCAATAAATGTATAAACTTCTAAAAGCCAATTATGTCTTAGTTTCCTAGGATTGTTATGACAAATACCACATAATGGGTCACCTTAAAAATAATACTTTATTCGCTCACAGTTCCAGGGGACAGAAATCCCAAATCAGAGTATCAGCCAGGTGATCTTTTTTGCCCCCAAAACTGTAGCATTTGCTTGCTTGCCACAACCTTGGGGTTCCAAGGCTTGCATCTCTGCCTCCCATCACCTGGCAAAGGCCTAGATCTTGTCCTGTGATTTTTTCTGAAGTCTGCCTCCGATTTATTTCTGATTGTGGATTATGTCTTACCCTGATTCAGTTGGGCCCCAACTGAATACATAAATAGTATTTTAAAACATCCTATTCACAAATGAGTCCACACCTCAATTGATAATATAACTTCAAAGAGTCCTATTTACAAATGGGTTCACACCTACAAGAGCAGCAATTAAGATTAGGAATAATATCCCTTCTCAGACTTTTGGCCAAAATCAAGTGTAAGATTAAGAAAAGGGCTGTTGTTGGGGTACATAATTCAATCTACCACACAATCAGTGAAACAATACTTTCAATGGATTATAAAGTGAACTCAAAATAGGATATATTCATAGCCTTCTAATAAGAGCTCACGGAAATTTAGGAATAAAAAAACATTTGTTAGTACAATATTAATGTTTTGTACGGAAAATAATACCGCAGCACAAAGGGAAAGAACAACTGCCAAATATATCTGTAACATAGGGAGAACACTGTGTTCTCCCTAATAGCTAAGGCAATCTTAACACTTCTAAAAAACAGACAATTATTAGTGGCCACAGGATATGAAAACATGATTTATAGATGAGATTTATTTAGATAAATGGATAATAAATATGTGGAATGATATTCACTTGGCCAATAAGCAGAGGAAATAATGAATGTTCTTTTTTTCCCATTAGATTAGCAAAATTTAGAAATACCTATTACCATCTGTGCTGGTTTGAAAGGATTTGTGTACCCTAGAAAAGCCATGACTTAAACCTAATCCAATCTTGTGGGAGCAACTATTCTTTTTTTTTTTAACATGGGCAAGCACTGGGAATCAGACCTGGGTCTCCGGTGGTAACCATTCCTTTTGAACCCTATTCAGTACTATATGTTGGAAACTTGATTAGAGTATCTATCTCCAAGGAGACGTGACTCATCTCATTGTGGGTATTAACTTTTGAATAGAGGGGGATTTGACTCCACCCATTCCACCTGGGTCTTCATTAGTTTACGGGAATCCTTTAAAAGAGGAAGGATTTTGGAGAAAGTGTCAAAACAACAAGAGCCATGAGAGAGGACATGAGAGCCCACATAGCCAGAGACCTTTGCAAAACATCCTTGGGGGAGCTTCATGAAACAAGAAGTCTGGAGAGAAAGCTAGCGGACTTCACTATGTTTGCCATGTGCCTTTCCAGTTGAGTGAGAAACCCTGAACTTTCTTGAGTTAAGGTAACCTCTTGTTGGTGCATTAATTTGGACATTTTAATAGACTTGCTTTAATTGGAACATTCTCACAGCTTCAGAACTATAAACATGCAACTTAATAAATTCCCCTTTTTAAAAGCCATTACAGTTCTGGTATATCACATTTTGGCAGCTAACAAACTAGGACACCATCCATTACCAGTGCTGGAAACATCTGTTGTGGGATCACTAGCACATAACCCTTCTTGACTGAAATGTGAATTGCTGTGATAATTTTGGAAAACACTGAAAAATTTAAACATACAAAGATTTAATATAGAAACGTTGCTTTTAGGAAGTTATTCTAAAGAACACTATTATATAGGCATATTTATTATAGCGTGATTGAAGTGAAATAAAGAAAAATAATTTAAATTCCTTCAGTCACAACGGCTGAATGATTTCAGAATGCCTTTGCACTATGGAAAAATATTCTTCTTTTAAAAAAATGAGGTATCCATATAACTGTACCTGCGCAGTACACATGATATTGGTAAGTGAGAAAAAAGTGTGAAAGAGGGAAAAATAAAAGAATGACAGAGTTAAGTGCAATTTATATGTTTTGGCAAAAAGTTACAGTCACTGTAAAGCAGCATACAGTTTTACAAATGTGTTCATGAATATAGAGAAATGTGTGTGAGGATATACATCAAAATATTAACACAATTCTTAAGAGGAAGTGAGTGGTTGGTGGTAATATAGTGAAAACAATGCTTCTGTCCTTAGAAGTTTTGGAATGATTTACCTTATTACAGTTAGCACATGTTTCTTTGTAATAGAAAAAAAGGTGATGAAATGATCAACTAATTTAAAAAAATTAGAAAAAAATGAACACATGCACCCTAATTTTAAAATGGGGAAAGAAACTGAAGAAAGTTCATACACATATACTTGCACACAAACACAAATAACTGATAGTTATCAAAAATATTTTACTTTTCAAGCAGTCAAGGAAACAAATGATCACATCAATAGTATAACTATTTTTCTTATAAAAATTGTAAAGATTAGAGTACATGATAATGCTCTGTGTTGGTTAGGACACAGTGAACTTACTGTTTTATGAAGTCCCTCTTAGAAACCAGTGCAGGATACATAACCATAAAGTAACTGTTTCTTAATGTTTTAATATTCACATATGAATTCATTGTTTCAAAACTATATAAAATAATAGAGAGAAGTATGTCAAAATATTAGTAACATTAGTTACTAATTAGTTTTTAAATGCAATCTTTTTAGATATATTCACATACCCTATAATCATCCAAAATGTACAATTAATAGTTCACAGTATAGTCATATAATTGTGCATTCATCACTACAATCAATTTTTTAATATTTTCATTACTAAAAAAATACACGTAAGAATAAAAATAAAAGCAAAAGTGAAAAAGAACACCCAAAACATCTCATGCCCTTTATCCTCCCCACCCGTTATTTATTTATTTATTGCCCTTATTTTTTACTTATCTGTCAATACACTGGTTAAAGGGAGTATCAGCCACAAAGTTTTCTCAATCACATGGTCACACTGTAAAAGCTATATCATTATACAAACATTTTCAATAATCAAGGCTACTGAAATACAGTTCAACAGTTTCAGATATTTCTTTCTAGCTACCCTAATCCACTGAAAACTAAAAAGGGATATCTATATAATGCATGAAAATAACTTCCAGAAAGGTCTCATGACTCTATTTGAAATCTTTCAGCCACTGAAACTTTATATTGTTTCATTTATTTTCTCCCTTTTGGTTAAGAAGCTTTGTCAATCCCATGATGCCAGGGCCAGGCTCTCCTTGAGAGTCATGTCTCACATTGCCAGAAGATTGACACCCCAGGCAATCATAATCCATATAGAGAGGAAGGCAGTGGGTTTACTTGTCGAGTTGTCTTCGAAAGAGAGGCCACATGTGAGCTAAGATATGAAGAGGCATTTTTCTGAAGAGCAAATAAAGATGGCTAAAAAGTACATGAAGTGATGCTCATTTTCATTAGCTATAAGGGAATGCAGATCAAGACTCCAACGAGATACCACCTCTCATCTATAGGAATGGCACTATTAAACAAAAAGGAAACTACAAATGTTGGAGAGGATGTGGAGAAATTTGGACACTTATACACTGCAGGTGGGAATGTATAATGGTATAGCCGCTATGGAAGACAGTTTGGCGGTAGCTTAGGAAACTAAATATCAAGCTGCCCTATGACCCAGCAACTAATCGGTATATATCCAGAAGATCTGAAAGCAATGACACAAGCAGACATTTGCGCACCAATATTCATAGCAGCATTATTCAAAATTGCCAAAAGATGGAAACAATTCAAGTGCCCATCAGCAGATAAGTGGATTAACAAAATGTGATATATACATATGATGGAATATTATGCAGCAGTAAGATGAAATGATGTCCTGAAGCACATGACGAGATGGATGAACCTTGAAGATATAATGCTGAGTGAAAAAAAAGCCAGATACAAAAGGATAGAATACTACATGATTTCACGTTTATGACCATGGTAAAGGTAAAATCAGAGGCTTATAATACAGAATATCAGAGACTTAGAGATAATACAGAAGCTAGAGATGGGTGAACTGTTAGCTAATGAGGTTGAACTTAAATGTAAGGGAATATATAGAAGTGAAGGCAGTTCACTAGTGGGTCTAAAGTGATATTACCATACTGAAGGTGAACATGATTGAAACGAGATATATAGACCCATGTGTCCCACTGATTAACACTAAAAATATAAATAAGTTCTTGCTTGAACTACTTACTACAAAGGTATGAATCTTGTACAAAGAGTGTGTACAAATTCTGGGTATAGGGGCAAAACTGCTATGGCATGCACTGGACTACGTTTAACAGGAAAACATCAATAGTACCACAGCAGGGGGTAAATAATGGTGAGAGGAACAAGAGTTAAGGGGAGGTTTGGATTTTCTATTTGATGAGGGTATGTTTATTGGTTATCTTTTCCTTGGGAGCAATGAAATGATCAAAAATTGGGAGTGAGGATGGACTGTTGACTTTGGATGTTATATATAATGCACAATAAATGGAGGTAGCTGAAGGATGGCCTGACTGAGAAGTTGAATGGCAACCAACAGTGTATACATATGATCAAATATTGTGCTGCTAAAAGAAGGAACAAAATTCTGAGGTGTGCAACATTGTGAATGAACCTGTGGGACATTTGGTGAAGCAAAGTAAGCCAGAAACCAAAGAGCAAATATTGTATGGTCTCATTTAAAAAATACTTATAAGAAAACAGGGGCCTAGATTATAAGCTCTTATAGTAGTCACATTTAGTCTGGTGCAGTAGTTGCTATTTCTGGATTTTGGGATGCTGTTATATATATATATATATATAGCCTGGTATTTAGAGAAAATAATGAAGCCAATTAGGTCGGGATTAAGGAAATTCAGAATACAGGGGTAAAGAAGACATTGTCTGTATTTTAGAACCTTATCTACTCTTTAAGACCAAAGGAAGAAAGCTTTTATTTTTTTGTCTAGAACCTAAATTTTCTATAGCACATAATATAATTCAACCTGTCTGGACAGATCATTTAAACAATCTAAACACAGGGGGCCCAGAATAAGAATAAGAGCCTTTAATCCTGCAAGTTTAACACAATACCTGGATAAATCCAAGAGAATATAAAGCACATAAACAAAACTATTGGCAAGGTCCCTCAAGGGATGGGAAAAAAAATATGGAACTATTAAACACTACCACTGGGGAAACCCCAATACTGTGTCAAACATTAGGGACACCCAAATCAATAGGCCATGCCCTTGATCTTGAGGCTTGCTCTTGTGAAGTTTATGTAAGTAGTGCAGAATCTTAGCCTACCTATAGGTATGCCTGAAGAGTACCTCCAGAGGAGCTCCTTCGTTGCTCAAATGTGGCCTCTCTCTTTCTCTAAGCCCAAATCTGCAAGTGAAATCATTGCCCTCACCCCAATGTGGGACATGATAACCAGGGTTGAAATCTCCCCAACCACATGAGAGATGATTCCCAGGGTTAAGTCTGGCTCTGGCACAATGGGATCAACAATGCATCCTAATAAAAGGAGGGAAAGAAGTGTAACAAGTAAGGTAGCAGTGCCTGAGAGAGTTCAGAGTTGAGAGGCTACTCTGGAGGTCACTCTTCTATAAGCTTCGGTTAGACATTATTACCTATCATAGCTTGCCAAATTCCAACCAAAACCATTTCAGCCAATCCAAAAGAACACCTAAAGCATTATATAAGATTCTACAAAGATTCCATGCACTAGGAATCTTTCCAGAAACCTACAATCTCCAGATGGGTTCTTGGATAAGATAAGTCCTGAAATACAGAGGTGCTAGCCTCTCCAGAATATTTCTATTTCCATTTCCAGCCTCTCCAGAACATTTTAGCCTCTCCAAAACTAATTCTATTTTTTATCTCATATTATCGAAAGCCCCCTCCAGCATTTAAAATCTAAAACGGACATATTCCAAATACACCTCAAGAGTGGGAGAAAGATCAATGGGGATGGTGGAGTTATACAGAGAAGGTAGGATTTAACAAATGAGTACAATTGCTGAATCATTATATTGATATTTCTTTCACTCTCCAGTACCTTAGAGCAGCTAGAAGTATAAACTTAAAATTGTGGAATTGCAACTCATACCAAACTTTGAAATCTGGTCTACAACTAATTGTTGTGATGTGCTTTGAAACTTACTGCTTTTTTGTAGATATGTTATTTTTCACAATAAGAAGGTCAATTGTGATGATAAATGCACATCTATGTGATAATATTGTGAAGCATTGATTGTACCTCTTTGGATGGTTACATGGTATGTGAATATATAATACATATCAATAAAAATTTTAAAATAGAAAAAAGTTAAAGTACAGCCATGCCCACTCATATACCAACTGTATACAGTTGCTTTCTGGCTAGAATAGTAGAGATGAATAGTTGCAAAGGAGACTATATGGACTGCAAAGCCTAAAATATTTAGTATCTAGTCATATTTACTATGCAGAAAATATTTACTAGCAGAAAATATTTACTAGCAGAAAAGTTTCCTTGATGTGATATTTTAGATATTTTATATTGTTAATATTATAACATAATACTTAAATGCCTGCAGTGATCTATTGAACATTATTTAGGGTTTATTGATCTTGTGTATTTTGATTATTAGAAATAATACTTGTTCCAATTTGTAATTAGACTATTAAACTTTTATGGAGTCTGAAAATGCTACTTCTTAAATAGAATTTTTAAATCTTATTCAATTAATAAGTTATTATTAAAAGGCATTGACTCTGTGAATTTGGGTTTTAGATCTATCTATTGTATTCTCAGAGTATGAAACAAAAACATAGCCAATATTTGAGCGTGAAATATAGACACTCAGAACCTTAAATAGTTATCCAAGTTATTAAAGCTAAGGTTATGGAATCAACTATGATCACCAGGTCAATTAACTGAATAACTTCTAGAATGGATGGATCACCAATTCGTAATTTCCATAAGTATCTCCACTTGAAAACCATACTTTTCCTAGCTTTGTTGATAAATGCAAGGATAAGTAAGCATTATGTGTGTTTATTAAATAAAATTAAATAAATATAATAAAAAATGGATCAATATGAAAAAGCAATACTAAAGTGTTACTTTCTTTTCTCTGTTTCTTCTCATTTTCTCTTTGCCTTTTTTTAATATCACCAATATTTAGAGACAAGGTAATTTCAGGTCATGGATGATTCTATAAAATCATGCTTCTGGTTTATATTATCAGACATACTTATTTAATCCGTCACAAGATGTGCTTCAAACTGACGCAGAAAACATTACCAAAGAGGACAGCTGAGGTTAGACTGTCCATAAATAATTATAAACAAATTAATTGTTTACTTAGTCTGAAATGTTTGGAGAGTCAATTATGTTCCAATTTTCGAATCCTGTAATCAGTTTGCCACCAGATTCTTTTCCCTGTGTAAATCACAGGATTTTACAATAGACTCATATCTCACACGTAAAGCCTTTTTATTTCTCATATGTCATGCTCCACTAATTTTAAAAATAGAGCACAGCAGTAATGAACTTATCAACAAATCACCTTAATGTCAGGCTCCAGTTGTGTAGTAGTGCCCTGGAGAAATATATCCCGAGCTTAGTAATTCAGTCTAGCTATGTCATTACTTTAGGATATGTGGAAGAAGCCACTTTACAGAAGCACAGTAAACAGATAAGAAGCAGATTTCTCCCCCTCTACCTAATTTATTGTCTGGCACAATAATTTGGGATGTAAAAAGAAGCACTGCTCTTTTAGATTATTTGAGGTCACTTGTGATCTGGAAGAAAAACAGGTCCATTTGTTACTTAAGGATGAGAGTGGGAGAGCTTCTTTGGACAGTTTGGAAATCTCCAAGCATCAGTGGCCCTAGGTCCTCATTATGTTACTTTATTTACTGCTGCATTCTTTATATATCAGGAGTTAATAGATTTATATTATTATTTTTGAGTATTTTGTGGTGGTTCAAAAGCAATTCACATATTTCAGAAGTGAATAAAAAAAACAGTAAGCGTCTTCCCACTGCTATACTCTGCCACTGCCCAGACCTACCACAAACCATGTCCTTGGGGAAAACCAATCAATAAATTGGCATGTAAACAGCAAGTCCTCTGGGGCATACACGCACATTTCATAGATATTTAAGTATTTCAACAAAAAATATATCACCCTGTCATATCTCTTAAAATATTGACTTAAATATTTATTTAAATATTTTGGTATCTATAGAGTCACTTCATAATCTTTAACAACAACATAATGCTCCTTTCTCTAACTGCAAAATAATCTATTTAATCAATCTCCCATTAAGGATATTTTATATATTTTTTCTATTTAATTCTACAACTATGCTGCAATGAGCATCTTTGTACATATATGTTGCCCCTTATTAGCAACTGTCTATACAGTGTTTACTATATTCTAGGCAACACTGAAGTATTTCATTCAATGAATCCTCATAACGTGTTTGAGTTCAGTACTATTATTATATAATGTTTGGAATGAAAAAAAAAAACAAAAAAAAAGCAATTTGCCCACATAGTTATTAAGTGACAGAACCAGGATTTGAACCTAGACTGCATGGCTCCAAAATTGAACTCTCAACCACTGAGCTTCTCTGTCAGCAAGTGCCTTTGCTTTTGGAGAAAGTCTGCCAGTAGCAAATTCATCTCTGCTTTCTTCTGTTGTGCACTTTCACCCTTAATTACCACCCAATGTCAAATTAAATTCTCCTCCTTGATACCAAGTTCAGATGTCATTCTCTGGACCACATCGCAATTCTTTATTCTCAGCTCAGTTCTGGTTCCCCAATTTCTGAATTCCTACCCTTGTTCTTTCTACCCATAGCCAGGACTTGAAAATAAAAGAATTTTCTCATAGTCTTCAGAATACTGGGCTGTGAGCAGAATGCACCAATTATGATATAGTATTTAGGGAAAATCATTAGGACACTAAAGAATATCTCTGCCACAGAAGCGTTGACCTGAGTTTAACTTGTGGGTCTGTGACTTTGGAACTTCCTCACTCATATAATGAGCAGATTTACCTAATTATCCCTGAGATCCTTTTCAGCACTAAAATTCAGTGATAAGGGAGGGCAACGATGGCTCGGTGGCAGAGTTCCCACCTGCCATGTCGGAGACCCAGGTTCGATTCCTGGTGCTTGCCCATGTAAAAATAAAAAAAAAAAAATTCAGTGATAAGCCTCTAGGTTTCCTGATTCAATCACTCAAACTTCAATTATTGAGTTTGTAAGTTTCTCCTGACCCCATGAATCTGAACTCACCTAATCATCTCAGAGATCATGAACATCAAGAGAAGCAACACTAACAACCCACCATTTCTGATTAACTTTAGTGATCTAGTTGACCTGGTGGGCCATTATGAGTGGATTCTTCCTCCACTTACAGACGTATTACTGAGGAGCACTGACTTGAGATGGGAATAAAAGAAAAAAGCAAAAAATTCAATGATATGGCATTTTAGCATGATGTGTAACCAGCTATGGGGAAGGATGGTTTTTCTGCAAAATTGTAAGTGTGTCTTGTATTTGCCCTTGGGCGTTTCCAGGCACTGACATGGAAGCCAGTTATGTCTTCTGACTTTGGAATTTGAAAGTAAGGGACCTGTGAAAAACAGTGCTGAGGAGGAAACCAATAATTGAGAGCTAAAGAAATAATCCGTGTGAAATGGTAGCCCAAAAGAAATAGGATTTGAGGCCAAAGAGCAAAAATTAGAGGCTGGGCTGGTAGGTGGGTTGGGATGGCTGGTGAGTGATGAAGCACAGTGGCAGAAGCATTTGTGAGAGGAGTTTATGGCCTTGCTCATGGAGCAAAGTGATGGAGCTAGTCAATCTGGGAAGAAATTATCTACTTAAGAGAAATCATTTAAAATACTATATGGCACATAAATTATAGTAAAGAGATTAAGGAAGAAAAGACTAGGAGCTTTTTTGTTTTCTTTAAATCCCAATTTATATTAGGTGAGTTTAGGTAAACCATATAACTTCTATGAACCTGCATTTCAGATTTATGAAATGCATATATTGGTATGTATCTTATAGATTTTTTGCAGGTATTAATTGAGTTAATACATTTCTAAAGGATTTGTAAACTGTAAGTAGCAAACAAAGGTATGGAATAATTACTTTTATTAGTATTATCAAATTTCACTTTCTCAATGAACAACTCTAACTGCATGAATACTAATGTTTTCCTACTGTCCTTGGCACTTTGCCTTTGTCCACACCACACAAGTGACACACCACAGCTGGTACATAAGTGGTCACCAGAGAAAATAATGCAATAGCTCCATTTATCCCTTGATTATTCTCAACCAGCTGTTCTTTGGTCTCTTAATAGAGTTCAAGGGCTGATTCCAGCTCTTTCAGTTTTTATGACCTATTCTTTGAATTACAGGAATCTGATTCTTATCTTCAAATGCTCCCAGAAATTTTCATTTTGGGAGAATTTCTCTTCCAAGATTACTCCCAAATAACACTAAAACAAGGGGGGTGGGTGGATTCCTGTAAGTTGTGATGTAATAAAACCCAACAATTAGCTGATCTTGATTTTTTAAAAGGATTGTACAAACAGTGCATGTTACTGGCCTATAGAATGGTAGCATTCACAGAGATTCTCCACTGCTTACAATAAAATTGAGCTTTAGGAACTGTGTTAGTTTGCAAGCTGCCAGAATGCAATATTCCAGAACTGGAGTGGTTTTCCATGAGGGGAATTTAACAAGTTACAAGTTTACAGTTCTAAACTTATGAAGTTGTCCAAACTAAGGCATCCAGGGAAAGATACCTTAATTCAAGGAAGGGCGATGGGTCAGGAACAATTCTGTCAACTGGGTAGTCATGTGGCTAGCATCTGTTGGTTCCTTGCTCCTGGGTTCCATTGCTTTCAGCCTCTGTTCCTATGGGAGTTCCTCACTTTGTTTCTCCAGGGCTGGCTTTCATCTCTTGGCATTCCTTGACTCTTTCCAAGTTCTCACTTGCTTAACATCTCATGGCAATGTCTGCTAGGCTCCAAGCATCTCCAAACATCTTTGTCAGCTCTGCTCTGACATTTCTGTCAGCTCGGTCATTTCTGACTGTCTCCAAAATGTTTCCTCTTTTAAAAAATTCTAGTAAACTAATCAAGACCCACCTGGAATGGGCGGAGCCATATTTCCATCTAATCAAAAGCTAACATCCACAGTTGGGCATGCTACATCTCCATGGAGATAATCTAATCAAAAGTTTCCAACATACATTACTAAATCAGGATTAAAAGAAATGGCTGCTCCTACAAGATTGTATCGGATCACAACATGAATTTTCTGGGGTACATAATACTTTCAAACTAACACGGGAACTAAAGTATAATCCATGCAATTTTTTGAGAAATGTATGATTGTCACAACGTAATAGACACTGAGGCTACTTCTGTCAAATTTATTCTAAAACTAACACATTTCAACAAAACAAGAGGTCCCCAGCTGCCTTTTCTGGAACCAGCACTTGCAACAGGTGCTTGCAACAGGATCACCTCAAGAGCTTTGAAAAATGACTGACTTCTCAGCCCTTCTCCTGAATTACTGAATCAAAACCTCTAGGTATGGCAACAGTGTTCTTGAAAATCCTAAAAAATATCCTGGGCTCTATCTAAGATTTTATAAAAGTCTTAGTTATTACATTTATTTTTTCAGAGTCTTAAGGCCTCCAGATTGTTATTATGCCAGATAAGCCCTGAAACCCAGAAGTGCTAGTCTTTCCAAGAACATCAATCAGTCTCATTCTCGTACTGCATAAGGTCAATATCCCTTTCCAGTATGAAGAATTTAAAGCAGCCATTGCCCAGAATCCCTGTGATTGAGAGTATGATCAAATGAGAGGGAGTGTAAGTGAAGAAATTAGGATTTAACAAATGATTTTGACTACTTATTCATTAAATAGATATTTTTAGTTTCTAGTGTATTAGAATAGCTAGAAGGAAATATCTGAAATTGTTGAACTGTAATCCAGTCATTGGATTACAATTGGAAAAAAGCTTCCAACTGCCTTGATCTTTGATAATGATTGTATGAATGTATAGACTTTATTGTGTAACCATATGATTGTAAAAACCTTGTGACTGACACTCCCTTTATCCAGTATATGGGTAGATGAGTAATAAAATAAGGACATGCATGAAAATACCAATAATAATAATAATTAATAAGAAGTCAGGAATATGGGGAAAATACTCCTACATAAACTATGAACAATAGTTACAGTACTACTTTAATAATCTTTCATCAATTTTAACAAATGTGACTACTATTGAAAAAAAGTAGAATTATAAGAAAAATATTATCATTAATTATAACAAACTTTCCACACCAATGCAAGTGTTGGTGATGGGGTGATGCATGGGTATCCTGTATTTTATGATTGTTTCTTCTGTAAACCCACAACTTCTCTAAAAATATTTTATTAAAAATAAAAAGCTCTGGGTATGGGACCCAGGAATCTATGTACTGTTTAAAACTTTCCATGTTATCCTGATCCAAAGCAAGACTGGAGTTCACCTCTGGATAACAAGTCTGATGATGTACATGTAACTCTGGGTTCATTTTCCTAATTTAGGTGTTACCAGAATTTATTTTCCTTATTTTTGGTACTACTCATAGTTTTACATAGTTTTTAGTTTTAACAATTGTTATAGGCCCATCAAGTAGCACAATGCATGGCATGTGGGTAAGTACTTAACACAGGATGTAATGCATAAAGAAAGAATTCTATTGATGTTTTTCACCAGCATTATTTACGGCAAAAATCCAGAGTAAGATAAGAAAGGGAAGATGTACGATGCAACTGAGGCTGAGTACATCTTCCAATTGCTGTTATCTAAACAACTGAATTTCTGCAGCTACTCAAACTTATGTGCTATTCTTTTCCATTGAAATAAAAAGTAGCTTAAAAAGTACATGAGAATCCACAGAAAATTCTGGATACCCTGGATGTGACAGAAAATCAAACTTTCAGCCAATGTAAATAATGGATACAACCATTAGAAAGCACATTGGAAGAAATTTAAATGTTTTAATCCATGTAAATCATGCTACTATCATAAAACAAATTGAGCTACATAATTTCATTTAAGGAATGTTACTTTGAATCTCTCCTTATGAGGCATCTTTTTTAATCATCTAGGAGAAGGTCTTGTAAGAATATGTTACACTATATCAAAGAAAATAAAATGAGTATACTCATGAAGTATTAGACAGAAAAGAATAATTGCTTCCTTCAGTTCATGTCTTTAGTGATGTGGTAGATTGTAAAAACAGCCATGAAATTTTTTTCTTCCTATATCCACCCTTGCAATGTGACATTGCAGATGCTCCCATTAACAGATGGAGTCTTTCTCATCCCTTGAATCAGGGAAAATACTTCCTTTATATATGCCATTTATAGTGCTCTTCATTTCTCTGTATAAATTCAAGTTTTATTTGATATTCTCTGTCTTCAATCTGAAGAATTTCATTTTAATGTCTTTTGGTATTGGTCTGTTGGTAATGAATGGTCTCCATGTTTGCTTGAAAATATATTTTGTTTTAAAATATATCTCTCCTTAATCGTTGGTTTTTTCTGTGTGTTGACAGGCATTTTGATTTTTTTCCTTTCAGCGCTTTAAAAATGTCAGTTCATCGTCTTCTGGCTTGAATAATGTCCAAGGAGATGTTTGTTGTATTTCTTATCCTTGAACTTCTATATGTAATGATGATTATTTCTCTAGCTGTCTTCAAGATTTTCTCCTTATCTTGGTTTTTAGCAGTTTGAATATAATGTGCAATTTATGCTTTTACAATTAATTAATTAGTAAGCTATTCTGTTTGGCTCTGTCTGAACTTCTAGGATCTGTTGTTTGATGTTTTCACTATTTTTGGAAATGTCTTTGCTGTTATTCCTTCATGTATTTCTTCTTTCCCATTCACTCATTTTTGTCCTTCTTGGATGTCAATCACACATATGTTCAGTCATTTGACATTGTTCCATAGCTCTTGAAGTCTCTGCTTTGTTTTCTTCATTTTTTTTTTTCTGGCTGTACATCAGTTTGGGTATTTCTGTTGTCCTATCTTCAAGTTAATTGATTCTTTCTTCAGCATCATTCAGTCTATTTATAAGACTTTAAAACATTCTTCATTTTCATTACCATGAATTTTATTTCTAGTCTTCCTATTTGATTTTTAGTTTCCATTTCTCTGCTGAAATTCCTCATCCATTCATGTATGTTGACTACTTTTATCAATAGAGCCTTTTACATATGAGCCATTGGTATTTTAGATTCCCCATCTGGTAAGTCCAACATCTATATTGTGTTTACATTTGAGTTGGTTGAATGCTTCACCTCTTGAAAATATAGGTTTTTTTTTAATTGTTTTCATGTCTCACAGTTTGGGTTTGACAGCTGAATAGGATGTGTAAGACAGTAGAGACCGAGGTAGATAATAGGACATGTTTCCCTTTGCTTGGGCTTTAGTTTGAGGAATTTATTTAATCTAGACAAAAGATGAGCTGTATTTGCATCTGATTACTTCTATAGTTATCTTTGGTGCACTACCAGCTTAAGATTTCTCTAGCATTATTTTGTAGATGAGGGATGTATTTTCAAAGGGGTTTTCTTAATGTTCCACTTTCATCCTCAGTTTTAGGCTTTGTCTATGATAGTTTTAAGCTTTCTCTCATGATGTTCTTGACTCTCTCCCAGAGGTGGGCTGCTATTGTTCTGGTTTGCTAGCTGCTGGAATGCAACACACCAGAGACGGATTGGCTTTTAATAAAAGGGGATTTATTTTGTTTGTTCTTCAGAGGAAAGGCAGCTAACTTTCCACTGAGGTTCTTTCTTATGTGGAAGGCGCAGGATGGTCTCTGCTGGTCTTCTCTCCAGGCCCCTGGGTTCCAACAACTTTCCCCAGGGTGACTTCTTTCTGCATCTCCAAAGTCCTGGGCTGAGCTGCAAGTGCTAAGATGAGGAATGCCGAGCTGCTTAGGCTGTGCTACCTTGCGCTCTCTCATTTAAGCACCAGCCAATTAAGTCACAGGTCACTCATTGCAGCAGACATGCCTCCTAGCTGACTGCAGATGTAATTGGCAACAGATGAGGTTCAGGTACCGTTGGCTTATGTCCGCAGCAACAAGACTAGGTATGCTCACCTGGCCAAGTTGACAACTGAATATAACTAACAGCTATTTATTACTCAATGTTTGCTAGACCAATCGTCAGGGACAGCTGGGAGTGGGAGGGTGGCTGTGGTTCTCTGTTGTCCTGTTTCAGCCTCCGTCTTAGACATTTATTGTGTCTGGATCTTGGTGATATGACCTTCTCAATGATCCTCCCCTTCCTCTAATAGTAAGGGGCTTCTAATGGTTTAAGCCTATTATTCACTCCTGCCCCCTCCATAGAAAAGAGACTTTTGTTTTTTTGAGTTTCTATTCTGTTTCCTTTCCCCAGCAGCAATTGTCTTTACCTGTGCATTAAGAGGGATGGGTTTTCTGCTGCTCTTATCCTGGTTGCTTAAGGTTTTTGCTCCAAAGAGAAGACAGGGAAAAATGAACTAGGTGAAGCTTCATGCTTTTCCAGCAGTGGCTGCTGCAATATTCACCTAGGCACCACAAGACAGGCTTCCTCTGGTGTTCCCCTCCCCCACTGATAATCTCTCCTGTGAGTAACCACTGATATTCATGATGAAGAACTTGAGTGGATATGAATTCCCCTTCTGTCTGTGGACCCAGTGGTTCTGTCCTGTTACATTAGTCTATACTTATAAATTTGTTTTGCTGAATTCTTCTAGCTGGTTTGTATGGTATCAGGTGTTTCTCCTATGCCATGGTTTAGGTAAACAAATGTTTACATCCCATTACTCCTTGAAGGTGTCTATCTTTCCTTGCATATCAAAACTAGTTGACTGTTCTGTGACTTTTGCTCTCTAATGGATTCAAGAAAGGCTATAATTTTGATTTTTCTTGCTGTAAATGGAAAGTTATGTTCTTTGCAGCTCCCTACAATGTAAGTGGGAGACTACCTAGTAATTTGTACTGAATCCCTTATTTTTGTTGGCCATTTTCCAAATCAAACAATGGAACATTGAAAGTCCCCCTCCCATAAAATATGCCTAAATAGAAAATGAGGCTCAACTATTTTCCATAGTAGGTATAATATCTTGCACTCTCACCAGCAGTAGAGGAGAGTTCCTAATGCTTGCTATTGTCCGACTTTTTAAAATCTTTGCCAATCTTGTTGTATAAATTGATTTCTCATTGTGGTTTTAACTACAATTCCCTTGATTACTAATGAAGTTAGCATTTTTTTCATTTGTTTATTGGCCATCTGGGTTTGTTTCTGGTGAAGTTCCTACTTAAGTCTCATTCTCATTTTCATGTCCTCTTTGGAAAAGGAGATTGCCCATCTTTTTCATAGTGGGTTGTCTTTCCTTTTATTATTAATTAAAGAAATTCTTAATATTCGGTTTACTAATCTTTTAGCTATATGTATTGAAAATATTGCCTCCCCACATGTGCTTTTTTCCCATCTTTTTTTTTTTTTGGTGCTTTTGATGAAAATAGTTTTATTAGATTTTGTTTTAGTTTGCTAGGCTGTTGAAAGTAAGTACCATAAAATAGGTTGGTTTCTAACAAGGGGAATTTAATAGCTTGCAAACTTACAGTTTGGGGCCATGAAAATGTCCAAATCAAAGCATCATCAAAATGATGCTTCCTTCCTGAAGACCAGTGACCAGGAATACTGGACTCCTGTATCATATGGCAAGGCACATGGTG
Source organism: Myrmecophaga tridactyla (assembly GCA_004026745.1). Taxonomy (NCBI): domain Eukaryota; kingdom Metazoa; phylum Chordata; class Mammalia; order Pilosa; family Myrmecophagidae; genus Myrmecophaga; species Myrmecophaga tridactyla. The sequence continues at coordinate 56,559 of PVIY010003017.1, forward strand.
ATCTCTGCTGGTCTATCCCTTCTCTTCCAGGTTTTGTTGATTCCAGCATCTTGTTTCTGGGACTTTCTTTCTCTGTGCCAATATTCCTCCCATTTATAAAGGACATGAGTAAGAGAATTAAGACCCATCCTGAATGAGGTAAGTCACACCTTAACTGAAGTAGCTTCATTAAAAGAGTCTACTTAAAATGGGTCCACATCCACAGGAATGGATTACATTTAAGAATATTCTTTTCTGGTTTATATACCATTTCAAATCATGACAGATTTAATATAATGAAACTTTCCAAATTTTTCTATATCATTAGTATATTTTCATCTTTTTAAAGAAAGTTTCCCTAAGCAAATCCATGAAGATATTATCCTATTTATCTCCTAGAAACATCATGTTCTGTCTTTCACTTTTATATCCTTCACCTACCCAGAACTGATACTTTGATTTTCCATTAGTCATGTCCTTACTGATCAGTGTCGACAAGCTACTTGCTGTGCCCTCTTTCTACTCATTGCACAAGAGCCCATTCAAACATTATCTCCTTAGGAAATCCTTTCAAATAATACTTTATGCTCCATTCTTGTGGGTTCCACAACATGAAGTCATCCAATAAGCACTTTGGAGAACTGTTTATGTTCTGGGCACAAAGCTGGAGATAGAAAGAACAGGTTACATCTCCCACCTTCAGCATTTCATAGCCCACTTCAGGGTGGCTTATTTTACCTTATGTGTATGTGTGTTTATGTGTGGCCCAGGTCTTTCAGTAAGTCTGCTAAAGTTTATGGACCCCCTCTTAAAATATATATTTTTAAAAGTTGTCAAATAAAACTCATAGCATACCAAAAGGAATCCAATTATATTGAAATAGTTATCAAACTATAAAAATTGTGATATAATAATGCATGTACTTCATTATAACCACATTAAATGGCAAGGCCTAGGGGCAATTAGAATAACTGGGAATTTTTTAACGTTTTTTATTTTGAAATATACACAAAAAAGCAACAAATTTCAATGTACATTTTAACAAGTAGTTATGGAACAGATTTCACAGTTTGGTATGGGTGACCGTTCCACAATTTCAGGTTTTTCCTTCTAGCACTAGAGACCGACAGAAACGTCAATATATTGATTCAGCAGTCATACTCTTGTTAAATCCTATCTTCTCTGTTATACTACTTCTCTTTAAATAACATACATACCTAAAAGCAAAACATTTCAAAGTGCATCGCAACAAATAGTTATAGAACAGATTTCACAGTTTGATATGAATTACAATTCCTCAATATTAGGTTTTTATTTCTAGCTGCTCAAAGTTACTGGAAGCTAAAAGAGATATCAGTAAAATGATTCATCACTCATTTGTTAAACCCAACTTTCTCTGTATAACTCCACCATCACCTCTGATCTTTCTCACCCTCTGTAGGGGTATTTGGGTTATGCCCATTCTAACTTTTTTTCTTTTTTTAAAAGTTTTTATTGTATAGTATAACATATATACAGAGCAAAGAAATAAAAAAGCAATAGTTTTCAAAGCACTCTTCAAAAAGTGGTTACAGGATAGACCCCAGAGTTTGTCATGGGCTACTATATGATTCTTTCATATTTTTCCCTCTAGCTGTTCCAGAATATAGGAGGCTAGAGGGCTTAAATACTTTTTTATCATCACAATTGAGTTTTTTCCCCTTCTTTTTTTTGTGAACAATAACATTTATACCAAAAAAAGCTTTAAATTTCAAAGCACAGCACCACAATTAGTTGTAGAACATATTTCAGACTTTGACATGGGTTACAATTTCACAATTTTAGGTTTTTACTTCTAGCTGCTCTAAAATACTGGAGGCTAAAAGAGATATCAATTTAATGATTCAGCATTCATATTCATTTGTTAAGTCCTATCTTCTATGTGTAATTCTGCCATTACCTTTGATTTTCCCATATGTCTCTTTGGGGTTGTTTGGGCTATTGCAATTCTAAATTTTTGATATTGGAAGTGTCTGTCACTAATGTGGGGTAGCGAGATGGAACTAGCTGATGTTCTGGAGAGGCTGGGCTAGGTTTCAGGACTTATCTGGACCAGTGACCCATTTGGAGCTTGTAAGTTTCTGGAAAGTTACTTTAGTGCCTGAAACCCTTGTGGAATCTTATATATTGCCCTAAGTGTTCTTTAGGATTGGCTGGAATGGTCCTGGTTGGGAGTTGGCAGGTTATGATAGGTAGCAAGGTCTACCTGAAGCTTGCCTAAGAGCAACCTCCAGAGTAGCTTCTCTACTCTGTTTGAACTCTCTCTGCCACTGATACTTTATTACTTACACTTCTTTCCCCACCCCCACCCCCCCTTTTTGGTCAGGATAGTATTGTTGATCCCATGGTGCCAGGTCTGGATTCATTCCTGGGAGTCCTCTTCCACGTCACCAGGGAGACTTTCACTCCTGGATGTCATGTCCCACGTAGGGGGGAGGGCAATGATTTCACTTACAAAATTGGGCTTAGAGAGACTGAGGCCACATCTGAGCAATAACAGAGGTCCTCCAGAAGTAACTCTTAGGCATCCCTATAGATAGTCTAAGCTTCTCCACTACCTACCTAAGCTTCATAAAGTAAGCCTCATGATCGAGGGCATGGCCTATTGATTTGGGTGTCCATAAAGTATGACACAGTATCAGGGGATTCCCTTATGGTAAGGTTTAACAGTTCTATACTTTTTCTCCCCTCCCTCTGTGGACTTTGCCAATACTTTTTGATTATCTGCTCAATATACTCCAGGATGCTTTCAGGCCTTACAATAATTTATATAGGATTAAAGGACCTCTTTCTTATTCTGTGCTTCCTGTGTTTCAGATGTTCAAATGAGCTATACAAATAGGCTGAATTAGATTATGCACTACAGAAAATTTCAGTTCCAGATCAAATAAACCTTTCTTCCATTGGTCTCAAAGAGTATGTGTTGTTCTAAACTATATATACTGTCTTCCTTACCCCTATGTTCTGAATTACTTTAACCCCAACCTGTTTGGTTTAGTTCTTATCTCTAAATATCATATTATATATGTAAAACAGCCTCTCAAAATACAGAAATAATAATAATCACCACTCTGGATTTAATGTGTCTGTGCTAAAAGCTCACAACCTAGGCCCCTGTTTTCTTATAAGCGTTTTCTAAAGGTGACAATACCACTGTTGTTTTTTTGTTGCTAGCTTATTTTGTTTCACTAAATGTCTCACATGTTCATTCACATCATTGCAGGCCTCACGACATTGTTCCTTTTTGTAGCAGCTTTCTTTGTCTGTTATGGTGCCTTTACATTTAATGTCTATTTTGTCCGATATTAGTATAGCTACTCCAGCTTTCTTTTGGTTACAACTTTTGTGGAAATTTTTTCCCCATCCTTTCACTTTCAATCTATTTGTATCCTTGTGTCTATGATGAGTCTCTTGTAAGCAGCATATAGCTAGATTGTTTCTTATTCCATTCTGCCAATTTGTATCTTTTAATTGGTAAATTTAGTCCGTTAACATTCAAAGTTATTACTGAAAAGGTGTTTCTTGATTCCACTATCTTACCATTTTTATTTGTCAGATCTATATATTCTTTTCCCTCTTTCTCTTTGTATTGTTTAAATCACCCTTAGTGGTACTCTTCAATTCTGGGCCCTCCTCCAGTCCTCCCTCTCCTGTCTTTTTTTTTCAACCAGCAGAATTCTTGTTAGTATTTCTTTTAGGCTGGTCTCTTGTTGACACACTCTTTCAGGACTTCTTTGTTTGTGAAAACTTTAATCTCTCCCTCAATTTTGAAGGACAGTTTATCTGGGTACAGAATTCTTGGCTGGAAGTCTTTCTCTTTCAGTATCTTAAATATATCATACCACTTCTTTCTCACCTCCAGGGTGCTAGTTGAGTAGTCTGAACTCAGTCTTATTTGATTTCCATTGTATTTAGTAGATTGTTTTTCTCTTGCCACTTTCAGGATTTTCTGTTCCTCTTCAACATTTGACATTCTGATTAGAATGTGCCTTGGGGAAGGCCTATTTGGATTTATTCTGTTTGGAGTTCTTTGGCTTATATATTTATGTCCTTTATGAGGATTGGGAAGTTTTCCTCCATTATATCCTCAACTACTCTTCTTCCTAGTCCTTTACTCCTCTCTTTTCCTTCTGGGGCACCAATGATTCTCATATTTGTATGCTTTGTTTTGTCTATCATTTCCCTGAGTTCCCATTCAATTTTTTCCATCTTTTTTGGCATTTGCTGTTTTGAAGCTTTGAAGTCAATTATGTTGTCCTCTTTATCACTTATTCTTTCTTCTGTCTCTTCAAATCTGGTGTTGTATGCCACTAGGATGTTTTTTATTTGGTCAACAGTGTCTTTAATCTCTGTGATTTCCACTATTTTTCTGTTTATTCTTTCAAATTCTTCTTTGTGCTCTTGTACCGTGCTCTTGATCTCCTTTATGTTATTTGCTATCTCACTTATTTTTTTAAGTAGAGTTGTACAAACTTCTTTGATTAGTTGTTCCAATGTCTGTGTCTCCTCAGGCATTTTAATTTGGTCATTAGGCAGGGCTGTATCTGTCTGCATTGTGATATGCTTAGTGATCTGCTGTCTTCATCACATGAAAATATCTTGATTGATTTACTTTGGGAGTTGATTTATCTCAGTAGTCTAAGGTCTTGTGTTTCAAGGATGGTTGTACAGCAGGGGGCAGGGCACAGGGTGGAGCACTCCATGTGGTGATTTGTTTCAGGACAGGTATGGGCACAGGTTGAGGATGTTACACTGATGTTTGTGAACGTGGGCGCCCAGTGGCCAGGGAGGATGTAGCTGTGAGGGTGCGCTGGTTTGGGGGCCATAACTCTGGTGTGTGTTAGTCTAAGACACGAGGCCCTTTGTGTGTATGCATAGAGCTCTGGCAGCAAGTCAGAGTTACGCCTTTATGAACTGGGGGCAGATGTGACCTGGCTGTGCAGGTCAGCACTCTCTCAGAGCCGGGAAGTGAGGCTGAGGGCTGTGCACATGCACGGTTCTAGGACTGCTGTAAAGTGTGTTTCCCAGAGCTGAATGACATGATTGGGGGCCCTTGCACATGTGTGAGCCTGGGAGTGACGTAAATGGATGTGCTGAGCTCAGGGAGGGTGGGGTGAGGCTGTGAGACACTATGGATGGGGAGCGGGGGTAGCCTAGGTATGGAGGTTAGTGCCTGCAACCTTTATGTGCTGGCATCAGCCTGTGGGGAACAGGGAGGGGGAGGTAGTGCTCGGGAGGGGTGCAGGAGAGGTGGGTTGGGCTGCACCTGGGATTGGGGTGTGGGGCAGATATGTGCATGGGGAGCTGGTGGGGTGGGGACACCTGGAGCACGGGGAATGTGACTGGGTGCTGGGGTTCAGGTGCATGGGGTTTGGGGTGAGTCGTCGTTCACGGGGCTGTGCCGGTGAAGGCAGTGCGCCCAAGGAAGGTGGCGGCTTACTGCCTAGTCCCGTGTTCCCGTCTGCGCACTCCCATGGGCTCCAGGGCTCCGTGGCTCTGCGCCTCCACGCCGGGCTCCAGCTTTCCGCCTCTCAGTTCCTCTATCTCTGCAACCAGGGCTGCCGCATGTGGTGTAGAAGACTCTCCCAGGTCAGCCGCACTCCCGAATTGCCACTCAGTCACCTTCCTGTCCCTTCTCTAGCTTTTCCGTGAAGCAGGGCTAATCTCGAGCTACTCTGGTCGGCCATCTTCCCGGAAGTCTCAGAATTTGGGAATATTTTTGAGCTTCGAAATATTTTGCAATATTTGTAACAACTGTAATATGTCATAAAGATTCCACATTTATTGGTGATAAGGTCACAGGTAAACTATACTCCTGTGGTTAGGTGTCTATAATTATAATTGAAGAAAATACTAAATTTTAATTTAAGATTAATGAGAATAAAGATGTCATTTTTTTCCTATTAAACTTTGTGGACTCTTTGTGTTTTGTGGACCTCAGGTTAAAAGTTCCTTGCCTTTTGTAGTAATTTGAAACATTTTTATATAATGTGGTCTATTTTCCATTCTATTACCATTCATTCTTTGAATCCTCAATGGAACCCACTAAATTTATTTCATAATCTACTAATGGGTTATATGAAGTTTGAGAAACACTGCTCTAGCAGCGGTAGTATTCTTTAAAACAAAAGTTTCCCCTCCTCCATACCAAGATTTTTTGCAATACTCTTTTAGAATTTTTCGCAGTATGTTTTCATTATAGGTTTTTAAGTCTTTTGCACTGAAACATGGCACTGTATTCAGTGACTGTTTCATTTTCATGATTCTTTTGAGCTAATGGACTGGTAAAGATATACTCAAGGCCTATATTAAAATACCCTCGTCATCTCATGTTATCAGACACATGTAGAGCAGAAACATTAGCCGAGATGTTTGCTGTCTAAATGTGATTTGGCTATGAATTGTGCATTAGTCACACATTTCCCACAGTCACCTATCACAAAGAATAGGCTTTCCAGCTATTCTGTGATTGCTACCTCCTGTTAACCAACCTGAGAGAACATGTGTACTCTCAACTGAGGGTATTTAAATTCCCCCACAAACCCTAAAGCCCACCAAGAAAACAAAATCTTGTTCCCTATCCCTCACTGAACTCTGGATTTGTTTCCTAAAGCAAGATTATGTATGTTCTAAGATTTCCAAATTTTAACTCATAGCTATCAAAGGAGAGAGCAGTGCCAGAGGCCTGATAGTGAATTGAATCTTACACACACACACACACACACACACACACACACACTCTTCTAATCCTATTCTCATCTCTTTCTCTTCTGTTTGATGGTGGCCCTCCCTCTACCTTCATATAGTATCCTTATTCAACATCTTTCCTTCTTCTCTAAGATGTTTCATAAAAATCACATGAAGTTATTTACTATAAAAATGCAAATACTGGGGGTGCAAGAGTAGTTCAGTGGTAGAATTCTTGCCTGCCATGTGGAAGACCCAGGTTCGATTCCCAGCCCAATCACTTCCTCAAAACAGACAAACAAACAGACAAAATTCAGCAAATGGTGCTGCAATAATGGGACACTCACATGGAAAAGAATGAAACGTGACCCTACCATACAGCATATATATATTAAAAAAAGCAAATACTTTTACTAAAAGGAATACAACTGTGGAATTTCAGATCTAAGAAAGTAGATAGGAAAGATTTAAAAAGGCAAAAGATGAGCTAGTAAAGAATATTTGAACAGGTTTGAATCACACATTGGAAACATAAGTCTCTGGTCCTAACACACATATTTAGGATCAAAATTACTTATCAGTGAGAGCAAATAATTCTCACTGGCCTGGATACAGAATTGTTTTCTTTAGTCTAAATCAGAACTGTGGCTTTAATCGACAGTTTTGTAGGTTAAAAGGTAACAATGTATAAATCTCACTGGCTTGGATACAGAGTAGTTTCTTCATTTATATCAGAACTGTGTCTTTACTGCTAGCTTTGTAGGTTCAAAGGTAACCATGTGATTGCATTATTATTCTGTGTATCTATTTTTCATCTTTTCAAATGAGAGACTTTATAAAAACAATTTTATTTTAAATATATGAATATGTCAGAACAATTTAGAGACGTAAAAACCTTGAAACTTTAGAAAATTCAGCTTAAAAATACAGAGCTGAATACTTTTGCCTTTCCTTCTAGGGAACTTATATAAAAGAAAAATTGCAAACTGATCCAAAGTTATTGTAAGTAGGTTTAAAAATTCATTTACTGAACATATATTTGTAAAGCAACCAACAAATGCAGCAATTTTTCTAAGCACTAGGGATACAACAGAAAAAACCTGACACTTTAATGGCATTTATTCTAGTTTGGGGATACAAATAGTATATATATTCATTTACTATGAACCATGGAAAAAAATAAATCAAGGGAGGGCTGGTAATGGTGGCTCAGTGGTGGCTCAGGCTCACCATTCTTACCTGCCATGCCAGAGACTCAGGTTCAATTCCCGAAGCCTGCCCATGACAAAAAAAAAAAAAATCAAGGGAACCAACAGTAGCTCTGGGTGGAGAAAGGAAAGATTTTGGTTTGGGTCACTGTGTGTGAGGGGGGTAGGGGTCATTTGTGCCAGAGTCCTGAATGGACATGCAAATAATGGGTGAAGAGCACTGGGTACAAGGAACTTACCAACCTTTTGAAGGAGAGATAGCTAGAAACTTCTACAGTGAATGCAGAGTAGACCTAGGGGAAAATGGTAGGAGATATTTTTGAAATTTACCCAGGTTCCCGGTTACATGGGGCTTTGTAGGCCATATTAAGTTCTTTGAAATTTATTTTGGAAATGATGGGAGATCATTGGAACATCCTGAGCAAAGGAGCAGCGTGACCTGACTTTCAGACAATGATCTCCAACCGATATGCTTCTTTATATTTCTAGAAAGGATGGAAAGTAATTCCCTGACAAAGGTAACAACTGCTCAATTCTTCTGTCAAATGTACCACTTCCTGACTCGTGTCATATAAGTTCCTATAACTTTTATGAAGTGAAGCAAAAATTAAGAAACTGCAAACCCATGCAACAATTGGGCAAATCAATGCTTCACTAATCACCATTTTTAAATGAGATACCTTTTGAATATGTATTTGCCACCAAAATACAACTAAGTCTACATTGTTAGATTTGGCATATGGTAACAATGAAGTCACAGTTTTGTCGAGCTGCATATTCTTATATTTAGAATGAGATATCATTATAAACTAGTCTCTGTCGTGACAGAAAGAGTAGATGACAAAAGGAGAAATTAAGGCTTTTTTTTTGGTTTGCTGCTATTGCCTTTTTGAAACTGTTTATTTGGACAAAACTGAGGGCAAGCTGGGCTGCCAGAGGTACACTGTGTTATTTTGTTTTAGACCTGATATGACAACTCAAAGAACAGGGTGATTGTGCTCCAACTGCCTTAGACTGAAGTGTGCAATAAAAATAATACAAATAGAAATGTGTTCAAGATGTGATATTATACATTTGCCAACAGATATAGCCATATAAACATGATTAAACTTTCTCGATTTAAAAATTATTTGTATTGTTTTCTAATTATTACTAATGCATGTGCATTATAGAAAGTAGGCATGTACCAAGAGTAATGATGGCAACATAATGGCTAATCTTTATTGAAATGACATCATATGATTTTAATGTCCCATCTCATGTAATCTTCATCATTGTCTGAGGCAATAGTATAATTATTACTCTCACTTTTTACATGAGAAAAATGGGACTTGGATTGATTGACTTTCCCCAATTTATAGAACTATAGTGGCAGATAGAGGACTAGCAACAAGAACTGTCTATCATCTGTCTCCAAAGCCCATTTCATTATCTGCTATCCTATTTGTGGGCCAGATAATCCTGTGCCCTGCCCCCCAAAGATGTCCATGCTTTAATGCTTGTATCCTGTCAATATTTTATATTGCCTGGAGGAAGGAACTCTGCATATACAATTAAGGTTGCTCATCAGTGGAATTTAAGGTAATCCCTGATTATCAAGGTGAGTCTAAACTACTCACTCATGGCCTTTCAAATCAAATAAATTATTCCGGCTAAAGTCAGCCAGAGACATGCTATGGGAAAAAGACAAGGGGAGATGCAAAGCATGAGAGGAACTGAACCCTGTCACTGGCTTTGAAGATAAAGTGGGCATGAGCCAGAAACAACTCCCATCCAACAGCCAGCCTGAAAGCGGGAGCGCCAGTCCTGCAGCCACATGGATCACAGTTCTGCCAACATGAAAGACCCTGGAAATAAATTCTTCTCTAGAGGCTCCAGATGGGCTGACATCTTGATTTTAGTGTGGCCTGGAGCACGGAAACCAGCCGAGCCTACTGGACTTCTGACCTCCAGAACTGTCAGACGATGAACTAGTGTTCGGTTTTTCTCATGCCGATAAATTTGTGGTAATTTGTTACAGTAACAATTGAAAATAAATGTACTATTCTACCACCCAAAAGAGGAAAAAATAGTCTGTAACCCCACCATCCAGAGACAATCACAGTAGGCATTTTAGTAGATATCTCTGTATCCTTCTTTCTATGTATATAGATGTTTTGGTGTAAAATTTAGATTATGCTGAACATACTGCTTTTAAAAATCCTTTCTTTTAAACTTGACATTTCACTGTGGCTCCCTTCCCATGTTTTTTAAGCATTCTTTTAGAAGAATTTTAATGGCTAATACTATTCCCTTGAGTAGTTATGCTAGAATTTATTTATCCAATGCTATACATTTGAACATTTAATTTGCTTCCAATATTTTACTAAAATTCATGTTAAGCCAGATAGCCAATGAGACACCTTATCACCTGAGATTTAAATAGGTTTTCTCATAAACACTATTTCCCCAGTCCAAAGGAGGCAAGATTTCATGAAATCCCAGGCACTTTCACTATTGACGTGGCATCTGTCTTTCCACATTGTCTCCAGGAAACACAGCTTTTCTTTAGATAAAGACTTTTCAAATTCTCCAAAATGAATAATCTGTCCCTAAAGCTTTATGACTAATTTAGGCTTTATTAAAATTTTTATGTGAGCCTAGACAATGAGCTCAATTTTCCTCTAAATTCCACCTAGATGATGTACCTTTCTTTAGTCATTAATATTATTTGTCATTAATAAATGACAGTCTTTAATGTTTCACGGCATGCAATAAATAGTTTCAAGTACATACATCTTTATGCACGTTGTTGAATATTTTCTAAAAATCTTAATCTGGAATTACTGAATCCAAAAGTATATACGTTTAAAGCTATTTGTTCTTCTTAAAAATATCCCAATTTTTTTTGTAACTGTATTGCTCGGATACAAATCAAATGCTAAATGCTTATTGGAAAGATCTTTGAATTAAAAGTGAAGAGCACTATTTTTTGATTCTCAGCTCTGCCAATATCTAAGCCTCCCTGGTTTTATGGTTTCATTTTCCTGATCTGAAAAATATGGCTTGGTTTTAGAGGGTCTCTTTACGCAATGCTTTGAATATCTGCTGAGGACTTTCTGGTCTACGCAGTATATTATAATAATGAGCTAGGATTAAATATATTTCTTAAAACAGTTGCCAGTATCACGTTGAATTTATTCAGGGATATGTTACAAATATGCCTCAATGGAAATCTCTTATCTTATTAAGCATATTTCCTTCACAAATGTTTACCACACAGGAAATAGAAGGGTTGGGCCTATTAGAAAATGGGCATTGCTCATTTCCCTAATAATTAATGAATATTGTTCTCCCATCATCACAGATTCATTTCTGAAATCATAATTAAATGACTAATAAATATAAAGTCTTGAATTCAGTAAAGGAAATAACCAAATAATTTCCTATATTTTATGGCATTTGGGTTTATTAAAAGCACATGACCTCATCCTTCCTGATCCTGACACTGGGTGCCCTAAAGAAAGGTGGTGGGAAGAAGTCTTGCCATGTTTGGGTTGAAATAGGTTTTATATATGACACACCAATTTGGGGGAATAAAAAGAGAAAGAAAGTGAATCCTTGAGAACTAAAGCCATTTTATTTTTTTAAAACTGAAATAGGAAATTTCTAGTTTGTTAACAAATACAAAGAAATACAACTTATTCTTATAGTACAGGGGGGATTTCCTAAATGGAAGGTGAGCTTCACTCCTTTCCCTGCTCCAGTAAACCATTAGCATAGCTGCCTATTTCCCCTATTTCTAAAGGACTGGGGATTTCTTTCTTAGTAAAGATTATCCTCACTGGAATGTTCGCACAGATTCAGTATTTTTTTTTCTTATAGTTTCCTTGTAGAAGAATGATCTATATATGCAAAATGTGTTTTTAGGTGACAGCATTCTAGGAGTCAAAAATCCTGAGGAGCCTGTGATTGTAGTAAGTACCAATTAAAACAGCACATCTGGTTTATTTCTGTAACACAACAGGAGTTTTATTCTTAGAGAATACATCTCTTGCAGATTTTTAATTTATGGACTTTGAATAAGGAAAGCATGTTCTAGAACTGTGGTTCTTATACTTTGGTTAGTATAGGAATCTATTGGGAAACCTGGTAAAAATATATAGACCCAGGTCCTATCCTACTTCAAAGAGTCTGGAACTCTAGTTGGAATACCACTGTTGTAAAATCTAATTTAAAGTTGTGGGGTTTTTTTTTTTTCTTCTTTAACATGTACATGAAAAACCTGCAGACCTTGTTAAAATGCAGATTCTGATTCATTAGAACTGGGCTGAATCTACTCCTGTATTTCCAGCAAGGTAATGTCTGTGCTCTGGTTCACAGACCACATTTTGAAATGAGGTGAAGTCTAGGGGCTTGGTTTAAACCCCTTCACATACAGCATTTTCCTCCAGGAGAAATGAAAATGTTCCACTCCCAGCAGCACTGGCCTAAGACACATCAAACCTGACTGCTGTGCTTTATCACAACTGACTCTAACCAACTGAAGCTTCTCTGAACTTTCAGTGACCCAGATGCCGGACTATTACTATACCTAATTGAATATACTCCTCTGAAAAATTCAAACTGAAACTATTTTTAATCAAGTGTACACAGACCTATGGACTTAATCTGTCCTCTCCAGAATTCTAGTTTTCAATGCTTATTGTAATTATGAACCCCCTATCTAGCACATGAAAACCACTGACCTTTCTTCCTCAGCAATTTCTAAAGTCAGAATTTCTTCACTGGCATGTGTCCCCTTGCCTGGCAAGTTAATGAACTCAGCTTGGTAATTTTCTTTCCTTTCTTTCTTACTTGTTTGTTTAGCTCAGGAGGCATTTTATTATTAGATACCAACTTTAAGACATTGTTTCTCCACAAAATCGCTGTTAAATGGTTTTCTCAATCATATTTGGATGGGGAATTCCTCCTGTCCCCCAAGGGACTCTGCTGTTTGTTGCCTCTTGCTGAAAACTTCCAACACCTCCAAACTGGGATAGTGTGACTGTTCTCCACTCTATGCCCTCACTGTACCTCTTTCTCTACCTTTAGTACACACATACCACACAATTAATCGTACAGCTTGTCTCAGTTCACCAGGGCCACCATGACAAATACCACACAAACCATACCATACTGGTTTGAAGCTGTTAGGTATCCCAGAAAAGGTGATGTTCTTTTAATACATTCCTATAGGTGCAGACTTATTGGGTTGGGAACTTTGATTAACTTATTTTGAGATGTGACCTAGCCCATTCAAGGTTGACCTTAATCCTTTTACTGGAGTACTTTATGAGGATAAAAGAAAGAAAAAGCCCAGAGAGCATAAAGAGAAACACCCAGAGAAGCTTAGAGGAAAGTCCCTGGAGGAGCTGAGAGAGCCGCTGAAGCCAGGAACAGAAAGCAAAGAAACCAGGGAGCAAAGGATCAGCAAATGCCACACATGTGCCTTGCTATCTGACAGCAGAACCCTGGATGCCAGCAACCTTTAAACAGAAAAAAAATCTTCATTTTGATGCCTTAATTTGGACATTTTCATAGTCTTAGAACTGTGAATTTGTAAACTAATAGATCCATATTGCTAAAAACAAGTCCAATTTTGGTATATTGCGTTTTAGCAGCTTGAGGAAATCGAACAGTTGACTTAACAAGACTATGTCCCCCAGTTTTGGGGACTTTTTATAAATTGGTTCACACCCATAGGACCAAGGGTTAGGACTTGTGGGGAAGATGATGCACTCCCAAACACAGCTTGTCTTCCCCATTGCAAAGTTAATACAATGAAAGTAAGGACCATGTTTTGTTGTATTGTTTTTGTCACTGTTTCTGTACCTGTATATCTTTTTTAAATTGAATTGTATGGTGGTACTAATACTACCTTCTAGTTACTTGGCACATATGAAGTCACAAATTTTTTTATATACACCATTTAACTGACCTTCCTAACAGAAAGTCAAGGGTTTATAGTGTAAATAAGAAAGTTAATGTCCAGAGAAGGTGAATGACAACCCCTGAGTCATAAAGTAATTAAATGTCAGAAAAAGAAGCTGAACCCTAATCTTTTTCTTCTAAATGTACATTAATTCAACTTCACCATAAGCATAATCTTATGAACATTTATTTTTAATTTCTTACCAAGATAAAGACAAACCATGAAGAATAAGATGAAGGCCACTTGACAACAACATAAGGTTTCCCTAACATACAATGCACAGGAGAAGCAGAGCTAGCTAGAACAGAGGCAGTTATAAATAAATAAAAAGGGCAATATAGAGAAAATATAGGGGCCCTGACTCCTAGTGTGGATGGAATGATCAAGACAGAGCAGGAGAAGAGAGAAATCAAGATCTGTGAAGAGGCCAAGAAAAGTTTTAGACTGAGTTCGTAACAGTGATTCGTTTAGGTCCCCCATACATAGTTTATCCTTTAAGTCCCTACTGCAGCTGCAAAGTTTGTTTGTTCAGTGATTTTTATTTGTTTGTATGTTTTAAAGCAGGCAATGGTGACTTCCATTTACAGCATCATGGTGGACTATATTTTTTACAACTCTTCAACTATGAAATCTCTAAAAGCAATAGATACAATATAGCAAATTTTTTAAAAAATATTAAGTCAAGCTCAAAAGAATTAAAAGACTTCCTCAGGGACAAAAAAAAAAAGTTCTATAAAGCAAACTGGTGGGAAGGTTCAGGAGATTTGCGTTTTCCCTAGGGTATTTGTCAATCATAAGAACTCAGAGCTTTGTTTTGTAAGATTCACACAGAAAAAAGAAAATAAGGCCTGGGGTTCTTTGGGTAAGCCAAAATAAAAACTAACCTGCTCTGAAAAAAAGAAACAAAACTTAAGTGTCTAGGCTTCAGCTCTCAGTGAAGGTAAAACATCTCCCCTGGAAATCAGCAGCTTCCTCATGGAGCAGATTTGAATTCACTTTACCTATTTGGTCAACATCTGACCACAAAACCTCAAACCAAGAAATGAATTACAAATGTTTCTGGGTTTAACCTCGTGGGCATCCATCTAAAATAAATGTAAATCCTCTGTGAAGGAATATATCCTCATGCCAAAATTAGCAAATTATAAGAAATTAAGTCCCCATGTGCAAAAGCTAGCAGAAACAAAAGCACCACAAATAGATTTTAAAGCACTTTATATTATTATGTTAAAATACAAAATAAATCTGTTTGAAATGTTTTTGGAAACAAGAGTACAAAAACGTGAGCAAAAAATAAAACAACCAAGAAACAAACTAGCAGGCAAACTAAAGAGCAGATTAAAAGCCCAGGAAGAGAGAACTGACGTGGTAGGTTGATTACAAAGTGGATTCATTTATCTCCTAAATTCACACCCTTTGCAACTTAACTGCAGCTCATTTCATCAAGAAATAGAGTCTGCTTCCCCCATTCTAGGTCTGGGCTGGCCTTTTGATTTTCTTTGCCAATAGAAGGTGGCAGAAATGAGGGTATGCACAGCCAACTTTTCCCTTGGAGAGAGCAGCCACAGTGCCTGAGGTCCACACTTCTTTCCGGGCCCACAAAAATGCTCTGATTTTAATTTCTTTTAAAATGAGAAGAAAAATGAACATAATAACAGGTATATAACAATGTATCCAGCCTGGATTGCATTCATTTTTATATCACTGTAGTCATAAAATATAATGTTCAACACTTTTTTTTATGGAGGAAAAATTTCAGGGAGGCAAATCTGTTTAGGGCTCACAAAAGTGAATGAAACCTGATACAGTCCACTTGAGCCTATGCCTCAACAGGTCTTGCTTGCTTCTGCTGGTTCCATTAGAACCTGCTACTACTGTGAGAACATGGACAAGTTAACCTGCTTCAGGATGAGAGACTACATGGGGCAGAGCTGAGTCATCTCAGCTGAGGCCCCAGACATGTCAAGAGATGAGCCAAAATCAGCAAATTACCATAGCTAACTCATCGCTAACCACAGACATATAAGGGAGACCAAAAAGGAGCAGCTTGCTTACTCTGCCCATGAGCAGTAATACAGGCTGTTTTTTTCTAAGCTATAGAGTTTGGGGGTGGTTTGTTATTATGGGAGTAAAAAAAACTGATACAATTAATGAACTAAAAAATTCCTAGAATGTGCCAAAGGGTGACAAAATGAAATTCTGAAAGTACAAGAAAAAGATAATAGCGAATTCTAAAACACATCTATTTGGAGCTCCACAGGACAGCTATAGAAAGAACATAGTTGAAGTTATAATAGCTACATTTCTTAGAATTGACAAATTCTAAGCACAATTAATCACAAACAGCAAAATAAATTTTGTCCATTTCTAGATACATTAAAGCAAGATAGCAGAAAATCAAAACATATTTGTATTTAAAGCGGCTAGAAAGAGAAGATTAAAGCAGGCAAGACCACAAAGATATGACTGAGAATATAAAGCTTTCTGGCACAAATTCCATGCGTACCCCATTTAGTCTATGCAATCTTCCCTGATCATTCATCTGGGAAGGCTTTACCTCCTGATTTTTCAGGGCATGCTGTGGAGAACCCTTATATAATATCTATCTTGTAATTCTTTACTATCATCAGTAGTTGTGCAGGGTTCTGCCTTTCTTTTCCTTTATTCTTCTCCTTTATTTTTGGTAAGAAGGAAATGCCTTTAATACAAAAGCATTTTGAAAAACTAGTATATTATATGTTATTTGCTTGGGGGTAATTAGTCTTACCGAAATATTTTTTATTCTTCTCAATTTTTTTTACAATATTTCTTTTATCAAAATCTCAAAGGATGTGATAATATAATGGTTGCCCAATGTTTTACTAACAGTCCCCAGCATATATCCCCAAAACAGATTATGATTCTAGTTAATACCAATGCGCCAATATAGAATACAGATAAAGTAAGCAGTAAAATGTATCTAAAAGAGGAGTGCTTGCAGAAGATACTTTTTAAAAATCTCATTATATGTCTTAACGTGTGTTTTATTGGACTTTAATTCTTACCCTAATATGCAGACACATTTCCCATCTCTGTATCTTCCCAATATATCAATTTTGGTACTTTGGATAGATGAATATTTGCATAAATAGATACTGGTAGTTAGAGCTGGATGTTTCATGAGATTCAGGTTCAATTTATCTGGCAAATTCTTCACAGGTAGTGATTTATATTTCCATCAGGAGGTATGTAATAGTATCGGCTTTTGCTTTGGGATATTATAGGCTATCAATGACTGTTGCTAGATAAATTGTTTCATTAGGAGTAGCAAAATGGTGGTGCTCTAATTTTATCATTTATTCATCATTTTTTAAATGAAATACTTCTATAAAGAAAGAATTGCCTTCAACAATATTTGGTGTCACTAAAGTACAGTTCATATAGAAAAGACAGGATAAATGAAAAATTCTTTCCCTTTACTTGTAAGTTCTCAAAATTATAAATTGGTCACTAACATCCTTCAACAGCAACCATTTACATTTTTAAGTGTGATTATGTATTAAGGGATTTAGGGTGGGCCATGGTGGCTCAGCAGACAGAGTTCTCGCCTGCCATACTAGAGACTTGGGTTCAGTTTCCCGTGCCTGCCCATGCAAAAGAAAAAAAAAATGCATATGATGTGTTTAACCCATTCTAGATATAACCGATTTTAATGGTCCAATTATTCCATTTTGGCCAATGAAAACCAATGGAACCAAGTTGGTTCCTAAACCCTTTTGATATAATCTTAGTTATTTCTTATATACTTCCTGGCTCGGATTTGTTTTTTATGCTGTACGGTGGGGTTCACATTTCATTGTTTTTCCATATGAATATCCTGTTATTTCAGGGCCATTTGTTGAATTTAGTTTTTGAAGGGTGGGGGGGAAGTGCATGGGTCAGGAATTGAACCCAGGTTTCCCACATGGCAAGTGAGAATTCTACCACTGAACTACCCTCACACCCTCAAGACCAGGAATTTTTTTTTTTTTTTAATTTGCATATGGGCAGGAGGCACCAGGGATCGAACTCCAGACCTCCAGCACGGCAGGTCAGAGCTCTGCCTGCTGAGCCACGGCAGCTGCCCTTTTTTTTTTTTTTTTAAAGGGACCAGGAATTTTTTAATCTGAATCATTTTCAAATAAATTGAGGCATTAGAATGTATATTAGTACATATAAATATACAGATAGATTGATTTATCTATATGGAGATATATTTTGCATGCTGTCTATCATTATTGATATCTATCCATCTATCCATCTATCTATTCACCCATCCACAGTAGTGGAAACTTCATCCAAGTGGATTAAGGTAACAACTGAAAACAAATGAAGAAAAACCTAAAGTTAAAAGAAATATGAAATCCCTCTACTTGTTCACCAGTAACTGGAATGAAAATTTCCATCGACATATTTCCCCTATCATATATTTTGTATCATGATATATATTCTACAATAGGACAAGGAGAAAAGAGGCCAACACTATTTTCTCTCTAAGGGCTGAGAAAAAGGAAACTGAAAAAGCTATATAAAACCATTGCAGTATACAATCAGGTTTGTTCTACCTAAAAAAAAAAAAGAAAAGAATTTACGTGGGTATAGGAATATGGGGAGAGTGGAGGGACAGCAGAATTTTCTGAAGTAGACTATAGTATTGCTTTAAAAAAAAAGATAAAAAATAAATTTCTTCCATGCCCAAAACTACGTGGAGATGAAGTCTCTGCAAAGAGGAAAGTCAGGGTGATTTTGAACCAAAGGACTCATCCAAAAATTCTAATTTCATATGATAAGTTCAACCAAAATAAAATTGTCACAGTGTATTATTGCTTGTCTTGCTAAGACCAGATAATTAGTATCTTATTGTTTATGCAGAAGAAAAAAGTTACAGGAAGAACACCACATGACTCGTGTACCTCTTGAGTTCTCGTGGGAACAAGAAGGTTCTTCTTGCTAAAGGGGAAAAAAAATATTCAAACACCATAACCGCAAACTCACTAATGACTATTCTCTCCTTCAAAGTGGGAATTGAGAGAATTTTACATGTTTTTTTTTTTCAAAATAAATCAGGGAAACTGGAATATTTATTACAATTCTTGCCATCTTTTTTGCCTTGATATAAGAGACTGTGGTACTCAGAGAGAAGTGGAGTGAAAGTTACATATTTTGTAATCTGCTCTGACTTAGTTCTGTACATTCTTGTAACCCAGGTAGACCTTACTCAATTATTTGTGGTTGTGAAGACTAATAGTAGCAGCATTTATTGAGTACTGTATTAGTCTCCTTTTGCTGCTATAACAAATTACCCCACAAACAAAAAAAAGAATTATTATTTTACAGTTCTAGAGGTCTGATGTCCAAACTAGGTCTCAATGTGCTGAAATCAGGGTGTCAGCACGGCTGTGCTCCATCTGGAAGCTCAAGGGAAGAATCCATTTCTTTGACATTTCTAGCTTCTAGATACTGCCACATTTCTTGGCTCATTTTTCTGCCATCATTGTCATCTCAGCTGCTGTGTCTGACTTCTCTGTCTCTGACTCTTCAACCTCCTTACTTAATCGATAAGGACCTTGTGATTATATTGGGCCCTCCCAGATAATCTCCTCATTTGAAAGTACTTCATTTAATCACATCTAGGGAAGTTCCTTTTGCCATGTAAGGTGGATAAGTCAGGGTTCTCCAGAGAGATAGAACCAATGGGTATATTTATGTCTTAAATATATGTAAATATTAAGAGATGTTATTATAAGAATTAGCTCACATAACAATCGGGATTGGCAAATCCTAATTGCATAGGGCAAGCAGCATGTTAGAAACTCAATTGACAGCGATGTTCAATTGCCCAGGCAAAGCTGGATGATTAAAATAGAGGTAGGCATTCTTCCTGATTTCTGAAAATATCAGTTCTGGCTTTAAGAATGTCCAATCAATTGGATGAGGAGGCTTAGGGTAACCTCCTTCATTGCCTATAAATGCAATCAGCCCCAGATGAAATCAACTGACTATAACTACTAATCCATCTAAGAAAGACCTTCACAGTAACAGTACTTGTTTGACTAAACAATTGGATACCATAATCTAGCCAAGTTGACATGAAATTAACCATCACATGGCATATTCACTGATTCTGGGAATTAGGACATGGACATCTTCGGGGCTCATTATTCTCCTTACTATGTGCCAGGTACTTTTCTGAACTCTTCATGTATACTAACTCATCAAATCTTCACAACAGCAGTAATTAGATAGTGACGTCAGTACTATTATTATCTTCATTTTTAAGATGAGAGAACTGAGGGACAGAAAACTTGCACAACTACAAAACAATGAAACTAATATATCAATCTACCCAGACTTAACGACCTAAATTTTAACCTTTAAATCATACTGCACCTTAGTTATAAAATAGCATGAAAAAGTGAAAATCATAGAAGTCCCCAAATTCCATTTGAACCAATAATGTCAAAGATTGAAGCACGCCTTTTATAAGACGTGCAACTACAAATGACACTTGCTGGTCTAATTGTCCATCAATTACTCAAAAATTATTTTTTGAATTTCTAAGAGTCATGATAAATGTTGAGAATTCACAAAATCTCTGTATTTTGAAAACTTACTTTGAAAGGCAAGCAAGATAGGAGAATTAGCCAGGAACAGGGACGACCTATAGAGTGAATATCCATGTCTAGGAAACTTGGGTTTATTCATTCTTGACTTCCATTACAGTGGAATTTATTTCATAGTCAAATTTGTTTTACATAGGATGATGATTACGTGATAGAAATTATTTGGTTTGAATAACTTGGTCAGTCTTTTTTTTTCTTAATGAGTGGAGAATGAAACTATCTTAAAGAGGGCTTGAACCAATTATTTTCATATCAATTCCTTTCCATAACAAAATAGAATCATATTTTATCATCATTTATTGGAAAGTGTTTGTGGTAAAAAATAATGGTACTGTACCATAACATAGAAAACCAGATATTTAAGCTATTAGCAGCAACTGAGTTTTATATTCCACAAGTCAATGATAAAGGAACAGATATATTAAACCAGATTATGATATTTTGGGGTATGTATGTTTATGTGAGAGAGAGAGAGAATGAAGAAAACTCTTATTAGCTCATTTTACAATCTTATAATAGCTTACATTCTTGGGAAAAAAAGGATATTTGTCCTGAAGTTCTCAGAGATGAATTATGTTAAGTTTGGCTTAAAAACAAATGTTAGTAACAAAGCTAAGTGTGAGTATGGTTGAAAGAGGAAGGTTAGAGTCATGCATATCACCAGAAGGAAAGCTGGAGGATAAAAACTGGGACTGTACAACTTAGCAAAACCTAGAATGGGCAATGATGGGAGTCGATTGTACAAATAAAAGAAAGTTCTTACATGAATTAGAAGGTGTTAATAATAGATGTTCTGTGATAAAAAAATATGATTAATGTAAACTAAGGTCTACTGTTAACAGTAATATTGTAATATTCGTTCATTCACTGTAACAAAGGCATTATACTAAAGCTAAATGTCAATAATAGGGGGATATAAGAGGCATGGGATGTTCTCATACTGACTCTAGTGGTGAATGCACAACTAGGTGATTATACCAAGAGCCATTGATTGTACGTTTAGGATGTATTGTACAGTGTATGAACTAAAAAAACAAATAAATGATAGAACCTGTTCATCTATATACTCTGAAGTGATTGGATATTCTTCGTTAATACTTATATTCAGTACTGATTATATATGTAGAATGGAATGATCAAAATTTACAAATGTTTGTGTTTGGTGTTTTTTGGTATTGTAAAAAAATTTAAAAATTAAAAAATACTTATATTCAGGGCGAATAATGTGGACATTAATCATGCTATTGCATTTGGGGGTTTTCTTTTTTCTTTCTTTATTTGGGGGTGTTATAATCTTATTTTGGTCATCGATCTTTTCTTCAATGATTTCAACCTTTTCTCTCCTTAAGCTTCATATGGGCTAGTTATTTTTTAATTTTATTTTTAACTTCTTTTGAAAAGCAGGTTTTTTTCTCTATTGTAATCTTCCTTTGAATTTTCAAGGAAATTCTCCCTTTCCCTATGCTACATTTAAAAAAAATCCTGTTTACTCTCCTTAAATAAGGAAGCATCCACCCAGATATGGTAAACTGACAGTAGCCATAGATTCTCTGAAACCTTTCCAATCAAGAGGTTTAGTCTATTTTCCTTCACCTTGAATCTGGGTGGGGCTATGAAGCATTCTCTGTGTCAACTCTGGGTTTAGTCTTTGAAGAGGACAGGCATCACACTTCTTTGTCTCCTGAAGCCCTGTAAGAAATTAGACTATGTTGAGGTTGACATGCTGTGAGGAAACCCAAGCTAACTATTTGGAGAGGCCTTAATAAGAGTAATCTAGCCAGTTTCCAGATGCTCCAACCTCCAGCCATTCAAGTCTGTTCTCTGAGCCTGGTCTTCCAGCCACCCTCACAAGGTGCAGGCATAAT
The DNA here is from genome assembly GCA_004026745.1 of Myrmecophaga tridactyla. NCBI lineage: Eukaryota > Metazoa > Chordata > Mammalia > Pilosa > Myrmecophagidae > Myrmecophaga > Myrmecophaga tridactyla. The sequence goes on from PVIY010003017.1 coordinate 78,931, forward strand.
GGGGAGCTATCTTGGTCTCCTGACCAGCCATTAGCTAAGGAGCACTGAGTGAAGTTCTCAACATTGATAAAGAGATCCTTAACACATTGTTTTTTTAAATTTTTTTACTTGCAATAACAAATTTATTCATGACATATTTTTAAAAAAACTCCCACGCTTTGGGAAAGAGCTAAAGAAAATAAACAAAATTCAATTCCCACCTCCCTGCTCCCACTTCCTCCCATTCCCTCTAAAGAAAGGGGGAAAAGGGGCAAAGGAAAAAAACAAAACACAGGAAAACAAAACACAAGCCAAACCCTCCAAAACAAGGTAGTGCATTTCTTCAGGGGGAAGGGGAATTTATATTGGAATGGCTGGGAGCAGAACAGAGATCTTCAGGCTACAGAAACTTGCAAAGAAACACACTCAGAAAAAGAAAAACAAAAAGGAAAAAGATCACCTGGCAATCTGGAGGGGCAGGGAGCCTGAAATGAGGGGTGGGTTGGGTGGTAGGCCTAGAAGGACAGGAAGCTGGCAAGAGGGGACTGTGAAAAGCAGGAAAGGTAATAAGCAGCACAGTTTGGTGTCTTCCAGAGTCCTGAGAAAAAAAACCAAAAATCAATAAAACCCTTCACCCATGTCCACCAACTACCCTTGAGCAGCCCTAAAAGGGGTGAAATGAGTCAGGAAAACATGGGAGCAGCTTTCACAGTTGCACAGTTGAGACCAGACATGTCCACGGTGAATCCCCAGAGTGAATGAGCAGTCATCTACCCCACTCCCTGGGCCTTCCCCTACTCTCCAAAGCAGGTCCCTCCTCAGCAGTTAGTTACGGGATTCTCCTCCCTTCCACAGTATATTATATACATATACACAGTATATTATATATATATATATGTATTTCCCCCCATCAGTTTCTGTTTTTCTTTTTTAAAAAACCTCTTTTTTCCCTTCTCCCTCCCCCCCCCCCATATCCACTGTTTTTTTGTAAGGGTAATACCATGATGTCACTCTACCTGGGACCCTGCAGACACGGCCCTGGGGCCTGCTCCTACAGCCACCGTAGAACCCAACCCAGTCTGTTGTGCCGATGCCTAGTCTGTTGGTTCTTTTTGGGAATCACCTTTATTTGCCGTTCTCTAAAAAGCGGCTCATATAAAGCCAGAGAAGTCCTCACTGACTCTCTGACAACTCCGTATGTGCAAATCCTTAGGGATGGTCACTGAATTTGTCACCGAGTGTAGTAACACGGTTGGCTGAACCACAGGCATTAAGTGCGCTTCCAACTCTTCTGCTATTGCACCATAGTCCACACTGCCAGCATAGATGGAACAAGCGAGCATCAGCCTCCTTCTTCTCTTAAATGGACGTAATCACTGGGCCAGCATTCTTCATATTCATCCGCTTCTCTATCTCATTCTGCAGCTCCTTCAGCTTTTCTGCTTCTTTCTCCATCTCCCTGACTCTCGCTTCCAGTTCCGGGTCTTCAATGGCAACGTCCCGGGTCATCCTCAACCACTTCCGTTTCCTCCTCCTCTTCCTCCTGGTGGCCGGACGTTCGAGAGCCAGTTCCAGGGCCAAGAGCTCCTGGGGTGGGGCCGCGGGACAGGGGCGGCCCCTCCTCTGGTTCGGGGTGTGGCTCAGAACCCGCAGCAGCTCCCAGACTCCAGCTTCTCAGACTCCAGGCCGTTCCTATAGTCTCCTGTGCCCCCTGGGGGATCCCTCCGTGGCCTCCCCATCGGTCCCAGGCACAAAAGATGGTCCCAGCCTGGGAGCCCTGACCTTCTGTAGCTATGGCTGCTGCCGCCGCCATCCCTGCTCAGACTGGGTCTTAATACATTCTGAATGTATTGAAGTCGCACTGACTTACACAAATATTTATTTCTCCCTCACATCACAAGTAAAAATCTGCAAGAGCTTCTCTGATGCACACAGTCATTTAGCCCACCAGCCTCCTTCCCTCTACTGATTCTTCCATCCCCTGGGTTCTTAGAATCCTGCTTTGGATCTTCGGCCTTTGGTAAGCAGACAAGGGAATTGAGAATGGGTTATAGATAGTGCAGAAGATTTTATGCTGAAGCCTTCAGATGGCTGATACCACTTTGGCCCACTTTTCATTAACCAGGATGTGATCCCATGATTGTATCCACCTGTGAAAGCTCGGAAAACACAGTCTAGCTCTGTGCCTAAGAGGAAATAGAAGTGCGGTTTAGTGAACATACAGCAGTCTCTGCCACATATACATGGCCATGTTGGTGTGAGATGGCATCTTCTGTTCTAAGTTTTCCATTAAAGTAAGCAAGCCAGGTACAGAATAGGGTACTTTTGTCCCTCTGACTACAAATCCCTGTTTGTAGTGATGGTCGTTACATGGTTTCCTCTCCACATGTTATCTACTTAGACATGAGCTCCTGTTGTCAGAAAAAAGAGGCGAGAACAGGGCATGACTATGGCCCTCTCAGAAATCAGCTGCCTGAGTTTCTGTCAGAGGTCAAAAACTGAAGCTGAGCCTCAGCCATTTCTTGTCATCTTTCAGCTCTGTATTTTTTTCTGATTTGGTTACTCTGTTGAACCCATCAAACCTATAATCCCCAAATTCCCATGAGTATGACTGTCCTTCTCTCTTTAGTTTTCAATATTGTTGTCAGTTTTGCTATGTCTGTATATGTATGATTATGTGTGTATGAATATGTATGTGTGTGTATGTGTGTGTGTGCTCACACTGCCATTGTCTTTATTGTTGATGTTACTTTTTTTTCCAGTTTTCTGACATTCAGCTTTGGGTTCAATGTAAACAGTTACATCATGAAATTCAAAATTTGTCTTTCTTCAAGATACTCTGCTTAGTAAAAACAAAATCAAAGACATATTTTAGAAAAGGGCAACAAGTGCATGGCCTGTTTTCTTAAGATTATTTCTTAAAATTTTCTTTAAAATTTCTTACAATTTTCTGCCATTGCACATGCCTACCCGCATCTCAGATATTACTGTTAGATGCATGCACTCATTACCACTGAGCTCTACTGCAACTTCAGAACCCTTCCTAATACATCCCATTGGCAGCAGCTGCCAGTCAGCACAGGCATACGATATGAAATCTGCATGCCAACAGTGATTTGAATGATCTCATTTTGTCCAAATGGTTTGTCCAGTTTGTAGCTTGGGTTATGTACCCCAGAAAAAAACAGGTACTTAAACTTAATCCATTCCTGTGGGTGTGATTCTACTGTAAATAGGGCCTTTGATGAAATTAATTCTTCAAGGTGTGACCCAACTGAATCAGGATGGGTCTTAATCCTGTTACTAGAGATCTTATAGAAAAGACGACATAAAGAGAAACCATGGGAGCAGCCAGAAGTCAATAGAACTGGGAAAAGGAAGGAGAAGACGCTACCTTGAACATTGCCATGTAACAGAAAAGCCAAAGAACCCCAAAGATTACTGGCCATCAAGAAAGTATCGATCCCACGAGGAAGCAAACTTCTAGCCTCTGAGACCATGAGCCAATAAATCCCCATTGCTAAGCCAACCCATTGTGTGATATTTGTTTTAAGCAGCTGGAAAACTAAATTCAAGTATTTATTAATAAGAACCTACTATGTGGCAGGCACTATGATCTTTGCTAGAGATAAATGATAGAGGAGAGCATCTACCACATCCTTAAGGAAAAACACAGTCTATTAACAGAGACAAAATTACAACACAGAGTAAAAGATCTCAGAGAAGAAGAGTTCCCAGGATGCCATGGGAAACCTGGACCAAGCATCTAACAAAGTACTGAGAGCCAGAAACAACTTCTGGGAGTCAACAGAGAACTGAGGATGGGTGGAAATTAATCAAGTGAAGAGAAGGGCTGGAACCGTCCAGGTAATCCTCACCTTTATCTCCTTTACCCAGTTACTCTGCTTGGCCACTCTTTTGGGAATGTGTTTCCCAGTGTCCCCTGTGCCTAATTTCGTAGGTTTGAAACAGAAGCACAAATGTTAGAAACATTATTATTTCACAGTGAACCACTTCTCTTTGATTGTGGTATGGAAATTGCAAAGGGATAACATAAGTTGGCTGTGGTTCTAACTTGGGAAACCTCAGAAAAGGCTTTCTGCTCTTCTTCTTTCTTTTTATAACACTCTGCCCTCCATTTTTCCCCTTGGTGGAGATATTCCTGGATGCAAATTCTTTAGCCCCAGCCGGCTTTTTGGCAGTATGCTACCTTTGGCCTCATACAACATACATCTTCCCACCAAAGTCTGTTTTCATTTGTGACTCCAAAACAAAGAAATTTTGAGACTTCAAATCAGAAAGTCTATTTTTTTTTTTTAGTCTATCCTTACTGGTATAAATATTGGTTTTATAACTATATAAAAAGATATTTGCTTTGGGAGTATTTCTGGTTCACAGTATAAATTTTTTCCAAATGTTTCCTTATGGAAATGGCCATGGGTAAAGGTTAGAAAACTCAGCAACCCTACAAGGATATTGCAAGAATCTACTGCCCTCCAACTCCTTCCTTGTCTGCTTTCAGACTAGCATGTTATCAAAGGTTCTTTAATTTAATGTTGTTTTTGAGTTGCTCCAAGAATCTGTTATTAAAAGGAATCTCACCAGGTTCTGGTAAAATTTTACTGTTTCCACTGCTATTTATATCCTAGCATAGATGTCTCCAGTTTGTGTGTGTGTGTGTGTGTTTTAATTAACTGCAACTGGCAGAGAACTGGCCTTGAGAAAATAGAACACAGATATTGTCAGGTAAGAAATGTATAAAAGGATTTGAGAAAAATAGCACCACCTGAGGATGACATTTCTGGATGAGAAACTGCAGTTTTACCATCTGTTAAATATTAAATGTACAGAAAGAACACAAGTCCAAGTCATAAATATATAATGATAAATGAACGATCACAGGTTTATAAGCCAACAAGACATATGAACATCTTTCATATTTGTGTTAAATATTTCCTCTCCTCACTTTCACTACCGAGTACATTAAGTTGTGAATTTTTATGAGACCGTATCAAATTTTGAAAATGAGCAATAGCTGAATTTTCAATGTGGATTAGAATATCTAAAGAACTCCACATGGGGTGTCTAGAACCTTGCTATGTTCTTATTTAGATGATTTCTAATATAGAAAATGTTTTAGTCTCTAATAAAGAAAAGACGCCTTAGCTTGCTAAGTCCTTGCTTTCCCCCTCACATCATCCTGTCTGTTTTTCCTTCCTTCCATTCTTCTTTCCTTCTTACAACACTGTTTCAGTTTGCTAAAGCTGATGGAATGCAGTATACTAGAAATGTATTGGCTATTACAATGGGGATTTATTACCTTACAAATTTACAGTTCTAAGTTCATGAAAATGTGCAAATTAAGACATCAAGATAAAGATACGTCCTCTGAAGACAGGCTGCTGGCATCCAAAATTCCTGTGTCAGGTAACAAGGCACATGGCCAGCATCTGCTGTTCCTTTGCTCCTGGGTTTCATTGCTTTCAGCTTCTGGTTCCAGTAGTCTCCTCTCTGAACTTCTGTGGGTCATCTCTTAGCTTCTCCAGGAGATTTCTCTAAGCTTTCTTACTTTCATCGCTCTTTTATCCTCTCATAAAGGACTCCAGGAAAAGGATTAAGACCCATCTTGAATGGGCTGGATCATATTTCAATTGAAATAACCTAAACAAAAGGTCCTACCCATAATAGGTCTGCACCCACAAGAATGGATTAAAAGAACATGGCCTTTTCCAGGGTACATAACAGCTCCAAACCAACACAAACATTATGCCAATTACCAGGAACATGGAGATGAATAGAGTCCAGGGCCTGCCCTAAAGGAGCTTGCAATCTGTTGAGGAAGGTCAATCTAATTAAAGCTATTCCATACAATGAATACATTGCCATATTAGAATCTTAGCACAACACAGAGAGGGTGACAAGAGAGGAATTTGCTGATTTCACCTAGAGAATTCAGGAAACTATTTTGTAGGTTAAAGGCAATACAAATTAAATTGTTAAATTTATTTATTTAACTGTTAAATATCAGAAAGGTAGGGCTTCCTTAGGCCATAACAAACAAACAAACAAACAAACAAAAACCTTATAGAGAAATAGTCAAAACTTTATAGCAAGTTGATGACATAGAAATATATCTGTCATCTATCTAGCTACACATGTATATTATAAGTTTTATTATATATAGGCATATATATGCAATTATATATATGTGGTTATATATATATATATATAATTTTTTTATTTGCCTTTCAGAAAAGTGCAATAAACTAAAATACTCAACTGAACAAAAGGTATAGAGAAAATAGTCTAGGTAATTCTCACTTGCTAGAAGGAAGGAAATGTAGTAACTAAGCTGTTGGCTGAATTTGGTGTGGATCCGAGAACGGACAGGTTTTCAACATCATACCAAGTGGACAAGAGCAGAAATGCCAAAGTATTGGTTAGAAAATGTCCCTTGAACAGATTTCATAGATTGCATGTTCCTGGAGTCTTTTGACATTGTGTTGGTCTTTAGCATTCCAGAACCAGGAAATACATTGAGGTGTGTTGTTTCTACTTAATCCTAAGGAGAAAAGGAGAGTTGATTACATTGCATTTTTAGAAGTTGAAAACTGAGTATAGCATTTGTTTTTCTAAATCTTCCTCTCAATTTACACTTTTAAGTATAGCATTCTTTGATGTTTCTGCTTGGATATTTAAATAAATCATCACAGTTTACTTTTTTCCCCCCAGTTTTACTTTTTAAAAGTGTAATTACATAGACAACTATGTTGTTTTTAAGTCTCAATTAACTATACCTTGGGAAATTTGTTTGGTGGACTAGGAGAATATAGTTAAGTTATTAGCCTACAGCTGGTAGTGATTTTACAATAATTGCTAGAGAACTAAAAAATGAAAGAATGAAATAAATCAACCTTAGAGGTCTAAGCTATAAAATAATTGCAAGCAAGTGAAAATAAACAATGTTTTTACCTTGTTGGCATAATATGTAAAATCTCAAATAACTGAATCTAGTCTTCCAGATCCCTCAAATTATAGAAATATTTTTAGTATTCTTATTTTTAGGAAGGAGACAGAGAATGCAAGAAAACAAGAGTATATTAGAAGCTTAATAAACAAAGCAGGATCCAACATAAATCCTGGGATGAGAACATATTTAGTCCAGTCACATAAGCTGCATTGGTAGCACTCTATGGTAAACCTGCAAGTTTCAAAGGCAAGAGAGTAATTCAGAAAGAATTTCAGTAGCATTTTGGAGCAAAAAGGGATTTTCCACTTTGGTCATAGCTGACCACAAAATCCAAATTAATGACTAGTCCAAATTTCCTAGCAGTTCTGGTTGAGCCTTTCATGTAATGTAGCTGAGGGTTCATTTTGCCATGCCATAGTTTGAACATTCCATGCCATTCATGGGCCACTGTTTGCTTAGAAGTAAACTTAGTCTGACATTGCTGCTATTGCATGTAAAGTATTCTAATTATCCGCTGTACAGGGGCGTCACTCACATCTCATCCACCCACTGTGCTTATAAGCAGCTGAAAGAATACAGGGCTAGCACACATCCAGTAACATACTACTTGGTCATCAACCTCAGATTTTTATGATGGCATCCCCCTTAAACAGGGATAAATGCACATTTATCCTTGATACACATCTGATTCACTAAATAGGGGAGATAGCACCCTTACACTTTCATTTATATCGAAACCATTTGACTTGGGTAAATTTTAACTTCATCGGTTTTGTACTTTGAACTCCTACATATTTTATAACTTTTTTTTGAAAAATACATTGTATTAAATATTTGACCAGATATTGAATCTTCTGCTTCCTCTCCTCTCCCTTGAGTCTGTGTATCTTGCTCATGGTTAAGTCACAGGTGCACTTTGGAAAGTTTAACTCCACTCCTGAGTAATGTTGTTGAGTGACCAAACTGTTCCCTTCTATCCCTAGAGGCTGTCTCCTCTCAGGTTTCTCTTTCTAAGGATACTATAATAGGATGACTAAACTATACTTACTGTATTTCTAAGACTTTGAATATTTAGTGTTATCTGTTTCCAGGGACTATTTATACCAACACTTTAATTGTAGGACTCACTTTAATATATATAATCTAGTGAAAATTTGCAATAATATTTAGCTGCATGTATTTTACATTTTAATATTTTCATCAATTTAAAGGTATAAGTAGAATTAAGTTTACTAATTAATATAAATAAAATAGAATTAACTTTATTAATTTTATTTTAGTGTGTTAGAAAGAACCCCAGTTCCCAAAATTGGAGAGCTGGGTTTACGTAGTGAATCTGTGTTACCTTAGTTTTGGGAAGCACTAGACCTACTAGTGACACTGGTCTCTAGACTTGGTCTCTAGAACCACAGGCAGTGGAAATAGGCTATAAACACAAACTACAAAGAACCCCATGGATAAAGGAAAGTTCTATGAACAACATTAAGAGGAAAATACCATAGGACCAAGAAATGTAAAAGAGAACTGATTATTAACTCCCCCTAGATGGCCTATTATTTCAAGGGATCCATTTATCTTTCAGATCTGTCAACTTCTCTTCATTTCCTTTTTTTTTTTTTTAACATGGGCAGGCACCGGGAAACGAACACAGGTTCTCTGGCATCGCAGGCAAGCATTCCTGCCTGCTGAGCCACTGTGGCCTGCCCAACTTTTCTTCATTTCTATTGTGAATTTTTAAATTCACTCTTGCCAGCGTTTCTTCCCTGGATTACTGCAATGCCCCCTAAGTAGTTCCCTTCCTCCCAGGCTTGATCCTTCTTAAGTACTGTCTACATTGTAGCCTGAAATAATAAGTGGCTCTTTATTGTCCTCAAGATAAAGCCAATCATTTTTTGTTGATTGCAGGAGTTTTCTTTGTTCCCGTTTACCTTTCCAGCCTGATCCCTTGACCACCTACTTCCCTGCAATCAGACTGAATCACACATTCTCTTACTTCAAAGGCCTTTGCATAAACTATGCCTTTTACTAAGGAAATAGCTCACTCCTCCATTCCTCCACTCTTGCCTAGATAATTCCTATTCAGTTTTCAGATTAGATGACACTTAATAAATGTCATTTTCTTTAATTTCTCAGGCTGAATTAAATGGCCCTTGAGTCCTGAACAGCTCACCAAACACTGAAGTCCATAAGGGGAAGGGTCAATGACTTTCAGATGAATGTTGAAACCACATGTTCATACCCTCCAAAGCTGCAATGGGTATGTTTTTATTTTTACATTTAGGAAAGTGGAGAAGTAAATGCGTACTCACTCAGCCATCTTGAGTGGAAAGTCCTCGTGTCATAGCTTTAAATGGCTCTTTCATAGGACAAGATGGTTGTGCTGGTTTGAAAGGATTACATACACTAGAAAAGCCATGTTTTAATCCTGATCCATCATGTGAAGGCAGCTGTTTCTTTTAATCCCTACTGTAGGTTGGACGCTTGATTACATTATCTCCACAGAGATGCAAGGTGCCCAATTGTGGGTATTAACCCTTGATTAGAGGGAGATATGACTCCACCCATTCTAAGTGGGTCTTGACTAGTTTACTGGAATCTTTTAGAAGAGGAAACATTTTTGGAAAATATCTTGAGAGCCACGAGAACCAAAAGAGCCTATGCAGGCAGATACCTTTGGAGATGAAGAAGGAAAATGCCCCTGTGGCTTCATGAAACAAGAAGCCTAGAGAGAAAGCTAGCAGATGTCACCATGTTTGTCATGTGCTTTTCCAGTTGAGAGAGAAATCGTGAACTTCATCGGCCTTTCTTGGGTGAAGGTAACCTCTTGTGGGTGCCTTAATTTGGGCATTTTTATAGACTTACTTTAATTTTCATGGCCTTAGAACTGTAACTTGCAACTTAATACATTTCCCCCTTTAAAAATCATTCTGTTTCTGGCATATCACATTCCGGCAGTTAGCAAACTAGAATAATGGTTTTGACAATGCATCCACAAACCCAGCAATATAAGAAATGCAACTTTTTTTTTAAGTTCACATTCCATTCTGTAGTAGAAACTTAATCTTGTCTATTCAAGGTCATCCCATTCAAGTCAGTAAGCCCACACCCATTCCCTAGAATTGCATCCATGTTTGAGGAGCTTACTTGTACCTAGGATTGGGAGTAGGGATGGAAATCTGATCCTCAATCATCACCACTTACCCAAAATGACATCTTATGACATCTAAAGACCTTTTATGATAGGTCTAAACAGGTCAGTAGCATACTCCTTATCCCAACTTAAGGCCTTTGCAGGTTTGGTTCTATCTCAGTTACTATCCTCAAGTATATAGAAAATACTCCGTTTTTCCAAGGACCAGCAGAGGCTGGATAAATTCTCTGAGGTTGCTTGAATTTTGAATGCCTTCACCGTCTGTAAAACTATATTTGCTCAAGTGTTTTTATACCTCTCTGGTTATGAAAACCTCTATAAGCCTTGTAATCTCCCTGATTGTCACTTAGGAAGCCAGATATACATAGCTTTTTTGTAATACCTTAAGCCTACTTTGGACTTTGTTTTGTGTATTTTCTATCTTCTTTATCTGGGACTGGATTCAATGGCAGAAAAGCCAATAGGGTATCATTTCAAGTGACCCCAAATTCTCTAGTTTATACTTTAATTTTAGTTTTCTTTCTTCCCTATTCAATAAAATATTCTCTGCTTTGGCAGACAATCATATTCTTCTCAGTCCTTTGTCAAAGGGCATGAACTCAACTTTTGAAAATTAAAAAACATATTTTAACCCTGTTTAATCTTCTGTATTCTGCTGTGTTATTTATTCCTTATGGCATAAATGCAGAATGCTATATTTTCCTGGTTATGGAGAAGTGTTTCAAGATAAAAGAATTATGGAAGGGATATATTAATTCATATCTGATAATATTCCTTCTCATAAATCCTTGGGAAAATGCTGTGAACTTCTACAAGCAAAGTTGTTCTAGTAAGTGTTGTGAGAGCACAACAGGGATGAACAAGAAGACCAAATTGAGCTATCTTGCTTTTACTCCTACTTTCCCCTCCCAGATAAACTGAGAGCAAAATCTCATTCCTGTATTTTGGGGAAGGAATACTTTGACACAAATCAACAAATTGAAACAGATAAATAGGAAGAAAGAAAATATTTGCTCCTGAAGCCTAATACCCACTTCCTAATACCCAAAAGACTGAAAGAGTAGATTCAGTCTTTTGACCAGTGGTGGGACAGAAGCCCAGGCCATGCTTCTACAATATGGAGGAGAGAGCAGAAAGTGGATTTCTGCACCAACCTTCTTATTACTCAACCATGTAGGAAGTGAGAATGGTAGAGGCTCATGGCCTCCCACCTTTTAAGCATAGTAAACTTGTTGGCAAAAACAAATGGAAAGAAGAGATAAGTGAATAAATAAATTAATAAGTGAATGAATGAAAATGTACAAAGCAGAGAAAGGTCAAAAAGTGAAAGGAAAGTGAGAAAAACATGGTTAGCAAGACATAAGAATGTTTGTCGAGAAATTTCATTGGATTTGATCAAGATTTATAAATTGTTAAACATATTGTATTCAAATCATATCTGGGTCAAGCAAAATAGGGTATTTGAAAGTTTGTTATAGGACATAAAATGCTATAAAAAGAAAGCTATTGCTATTTAGTTTCATTAGTATTACCGTATATTAATTCTGTTAATTTGAAAAGGATAGAGGAGCTCATCTCAAGCAGGAGTGTTTGAAGAGTGCTTCCCCTGCCAGATTTGCTATAGCACTCTGGGCACTGTCAGGACACAGGAAACCTTGGAAAGGAAATCAATATGGGCAGTTGCTTTGTCAGGCAAGACTTTCCGCCAGATTGACAAACAGAAATCCAATCACCCAAAGGAGCAGAAATGCCATAGTTGAAATTTCCAAACTGGTCAGTGATGCTTAACATTTACAAATAGATGTGCACCCAGGAATTGATTCACTCAAACTTTCTCCTATCACATTTAAAGACGCAAACAAGTACACAGATTAAAGGCTGTGCCCAGCCATCTGTTAGAAGAAATAAATGCCTGTACTTATTTTCATTACCCTTTTTACTATTTCTCCTTCACTCTTTGCTCCTTAGTCTCGTTCTAAAAAGGAATTTGAGATTGGTGACCAGGCACACAAAATAAAACACAATACAATGGTAATAAATACATGAAGAATTCAGCACAGGTGCCAAACAAGGCTAGAAAAATAAGATAGTGCATATATATCTGCTGAGCTAGATTGATATTTTGATTTTGAGCATCTTAGTGGCCCAATGACATGTGATTGTTACAAGATTCACAATGTCCATCAGATAAAAGCCAACCAAATTTTAAGGAGAAGCATTTCAAATATAAGCAATTTTGTCCCATTAGTCTCCATCACCCTGTACAATAGCATGGTCATAACAACAGAAACTTCCTGGTTCCCCTGCACACATTTCAGACAAATTCCAGTCTAAGTTGAAAATTATGAACCGAACTTCTTTACTGAATGTATATGTATTTCTAAAGTTCAATCAGCTATTGCAAAGAATGCAGTTTCTCAAGTCACTTCAATTTTGACTCTACCTGGCATAAGCTAGACTCCACAGGTTCAGGGTCATCCTCTACAAGTTTCCACTTCAGGCACCAGTGGTGAGTTTGGGGTCCCAGGGCACCCACATTTCTGGCCAACTGGCTACAGATTTGGAGTTCCCAACATTCCCTTGAGTTTGATAATTTTTTGAAACTCATTGAACTCACTGGCAGTGCTGTATTTATGATTATATCTTTATTACAGTAGAAGGATACAAATAAGAAGTAAAAAGAAGAGATGCATAGGGCAAGCCTAGGAGGGTTTCAAATGCAAGCTCCTATGTGCTCTCCTCCTGGAGTCAGAATGTGTCACCCACCTGGCAGAGAGATTTATCTTAACAATCATGAAAGCTCATCAGAGCTTTGATGGTCCTGAGTTTATATGGGGTTTTATTATGTAGGCATGACTGATAGACTCGATGTCTGCATGGTTGGACTCAATTACAGCCCCTCCCCCTGACAGAGGTCAGGGAGGTAGGTGATATAAGCTGAAATGATGTGGTCCAAAGCCCCAGTCACCTAATCACATGATTGGCCTTTCTAGTGTGGTCAGTCCCCCAACCTAAGACTGGAGGTGTGGTTGGCTCCACACTCTCATTAGCATATAAACTATCAGGTGTGGTCCTGGGCCCACCATGATTAAGAAAAGACATTCCTAATACAGAAAATTTCAAAGATGTAACAGTTACCTCTCCAGAAACTGGGGACAAAGATCTGACAAGTTTTTCATTATACTACACTGATGTATGGTTAACGCTAGGCACATTCACAGAAAACAATCCTCTTCTTGTTAAGCAACATGTTGGTTAAATCACTAATTTGAGGCACCTGTTGCTTTAATAGAGGGTGGAGCTTTTTGCCCTTTTTATTTCATTGAAATTTTCTGCCTATTTTGTGATTTATACTCCTGTGATGAATCAGTTTTCATGCTGTGACCTTACTATTGTGGGTTTTATAATTGATGAAATTCATTCTTATTTGGTTTATTTTCTTCTCTCCCTATTCTCTTTTATTAACCAAAACATCAGCGCTTTCTTCCTGCCCTTCCCTTCCAACCTGCTCTCAGATATTCATGGGTGAGCCCAAGGCCTGGGCTGAGCCTCTCCCAAGTCAATGAGAAGGTGCAGAGTCCAATATAAACCAGCCTCAGGCCAGCAGCCTGCTCATTTCAGAAAATTGATTTTGCACTGAATGTTCGATGAGTTCGTGCCTTCTGTGAACATCCTTCACACTCTTTTTCTGTTGGCACTAGAATCCCTAGGTTGGTAGCACCAAATAATACCCTGATTTCCTATTTTCCTCAAATATTCATTCTCAAGGGGAAATTCCACCCACTACCCTAGCCAACTACTTCACCTTTCTCTTGGATCTACATTTAAAAATCTCAAGGGATTTGTATTTTACACTTTGAATTAGTTTTCTGTTGCTGCCATAACTTACCACATATTTATTTATGTGGTATATAATAAATACCGATTTATTATTTCACAGTACTGTGCGTTAGAAGTCCAGCATATGTCTCACCAAACTAAAATCAAAACGTCAGCAGGTCTGTCTTCCTTGCCAGAGGCTCTGTGGAAGAATCTACTAATCCATTTCCAAGTTCATTTAAATTGAAGTCAAACTTCAGTACTTCCTGACAGTGGTACCGGGGTCCCATTTGCTTGGTGTATTTCAGCCAAGGACAAACCTTAGCTCCTAGAAGCCTCTGCTCCTTTCTCACATGCAGCCCGTACATCTCAGAAGCAGCAATAGCATGTAGAATTCTTCTGGCCTTTAGGGATCTTGTCACTAGATTGGGCCCACCTGGATAATTCAAGTTAAACTCCCTATTTTTCAGGCTATAACTGTGATTAGACCTGCAAAATCCTTTTTTGCCATGTAAAGGAGCATATATGCAGTTTCCAGAGATGAGGACACAGACATCATTGGTGGGCCATTATTCAGCCTACCATACGCTATTCTTAATAGTGAGTCAGTTTGAAGTCACCATATAATCCCCCATTTGGAATTTTACAAACCGCCTAGACTCCCAAGGGACTTCCATGAATTCCTGGAATTCTGCCTGCCAAACCACACCAAGAGTAGGTCTTAAAATCATTAGTCATTTTCCAAAGAGGTCATGATACCTTGTTCCCCTGTAGTCACATGAGTGATAGTATGCCAGCATATCTCCCAACAGTGTGCCAGCACATCAGTGCCAGGGCTACACTCATTAGCAACACCCCCACCCCCACACACACACATACACTGCCACCTACCCCATCTCCAAGCCAGCTTTCTCGCCACCTATTTCTTACAGAGAGACTACAAAAAGAACATGCATCTTGAATTTGCCAAAGTAGATATTATTTACACAGAAATAGCCTTTGGCTTACAATAAACATTATACTATATCCCCATGGCTTTCTACAGGACATTTTATTACAAATACTGAACGATTTATTCTAGCACTCCTTACTATAACAGGAAAAAAGAAAATAAGTCCACAATATAAAGGATCTGGGATCTCTGTGTTTAGAAATGTTACCAAATATTTCAAGAAATGTACTCCATTTAAGAAGGCCAAGTGATGATTTGATAAGATCTGAATGTACTGTGCTTCTCCTACTGGCCCAAATTTATGAATACTATTTAACATCAAAATAGTTTATCAAATTTTGTGAGATGTTTAGGAAGCATAATATGATTTCTAGATAATTATTTGTGTGTATATCACATTTATTTTTATCTATTCTTTTTAGTGAATTATTTCTACAGGTGGAGTGAAACAAGCTGATGACAGATATAGCAAGGAGCCTCTTAAATTACCTCTCCCCAATAATCCTGGCCTCCTACTTGTCATGCCCTTGAGTAGAGACTGGACAGACTGACTCCATACTAATGAATTGAATAGTGTTCATTAGTATTTCTACTAATGAGTAGAAACGATCAGATGCCATTTCCATGATTAGGTTATAAAAAGACTGCAAATTCTGTCTTGAGCACTCTCTTACTCACTGTTGGACCATTCACCCTGGAGTAAGCCAGTTGTGAAGTTTCTGTGAATGAGTTTGGAAGCAGATCCTCTCTCACTCAAACTCTGAGATGACTGCAGACACAGCGAACAGCTTGATTGTGCCTCAGGAGGCACCTTAAAGCAACCAATGAAGCCATATCTGGATTTCTGCTCCATAGAAACTGTGAGGAAATAAGTATTGCTTCAAGCTGCTAAGTTTGGGGGCAATTTTTTAATACTGCTATAGATAACTAAAATATCAGATAAATATAGTTCAATTCAATCCTCAAAACCAACAGTTCATGGAGTGTTCCTAATAGTCTTTGTATCCAAAACATTCTGTTATTCATCATTTAAGAAAAAAAATCAATGATTATCTATTTTTAGTATAAAAAGAACAGATACGTTTGGGGTTCTCAGGTCATCTTCGTAGTAAGGCAGTACTTGCTTGACCATGTCATCATCATGTTCTTTTTTTATGAACTGCAGGGCTCCTTAGTATCTGCTACCAATGCATCAACAAAGATAATTTAGGAGACTTCAGCTATGGTCTTAACTCTACAGAGTGAGCCTGTGCCAGGTTTTCGGAAACAAGAGTTTGCTATTAGTCAGTAGAAATATGATCAGTTACCAGTTTCCTTCAAAAAGGTAGGATATCATTATAATTGCTGGAAAACAACAACAAAAAGCCTGGATAATAGTCTCAAAACAGATATGGAAGAAAAAAATGACAGGAAAGAGAGAGAGAGAGAAGTCATGTCTTTAAAAATGACACAGAAGTGTCTTTTAAAAGAATAAAAGATAAGGCTACAATGGTACTATTTTGCCTACTTTTCATCCTTGCCAAGTCTTTTCGTGAATGGATCAGGTCATGATAAATTAACATTTAACTGACTTCTCCTTTGATTTCTTAAAGCAACAGTCAGATAAGGCTTAGAAGGCTGTTAACCTACATATAAAGCATGCATAATGAGGAGAATTTTTGCTTTAAAAAGTGCAAGGTTGTCGTCGGGGGATAGTTTGGATATCAACATACTAAAGCCCTGAAGAATGAGAAAGCTTAGGATATATCTTGAAACTCACAAATAATATATTCTTAAGCAGTCACTCTGAGTACTTGAACAACCTAACCTACCCAACTAGATATTGTCCTCTGCCATCTACATCATGACCCCCTGTGATTTGTCCATTCACCTTGCTCTCTATGACTACTCTTTTGGTTTGTTTCTCCTGAAAGCAAAGCCCAAGGAAAGGATTTGGGTATCCTGTATTGAGGAGATAACTTCAAGAAGTAGGCATGAGGGAAAAGGGTGAGTACATCATAGAAGAACAAAAAATCAAGGTAAGGATGTGCTGCAATGGCTGCTGCTGTAGGCAATGGGAGTTCGCTCTGCTTTTGTTTTCATACTTTGTTTTGTTTTATTTTAGGAAACCTTCAAGAACCTGGAAAAGAATACAGATTATCTCTCAGAAATGTCCATTCAAAGGATTGGCATTAGCTCGTGTCCACCATCGTTTGAGGTCAGTACCCATGGCATTAACATTCCCCACCCCTCACCCACTTTGTGTTCTAAGTGGGCTCTCCACAGCTCCAGAAAAATTCCTGAGGAAGAAAAGTGGAGTGGGAACCTGAATTAGAGGGTTATTATGCATGGACTGCCCACCATAGCTGCAGAGGTGAATGAGGGGATAGGTCACAGACCATGAAAGCATCAGCCACACAAGGTATGCAAACTGTCCTCCACACATCTGTCCTCCTGCTTGGCATTTTATTCATAGGTGAGTGAAGAGTGTGCAAGGATGACCACATGATCTACACAATGAGTAACACGTTAAATTGAAGCCAAAGACTTTGTGCTAGAGTAACGACTGATTGTTCTTTCATAAGTTCAAGCACAAAGGACTCAGTGACTGACTAGTGTTACTTAGAACTAGGAATTGAGACAACTTTATGATGCTATTTTAAAAATTTTTAGAAAAACAAATGGGTCCGTTACTGCAGAAAGCTATTGGATCATTCATCTTTGTATCCCTCAGAGCATTGAACCTACTATATTATAATAGCGTCTGTCCAGAATATTAACAATTAAACAATCGATGATTTGAATTCCCTAACTTGTTGAAAGTCACTTTGGTCATCTTAGTTGCAGTTCATTCCTTCATCCAAGCATTTGTCATATTACATTTTTCCTCCCACTAGATTGGGAGCTTATTGAGAGCAGAAACTAATTTTATATTCACAACTGTTTTAGTTTCCTGGCTGCTAAATCAGATGCTGTGCTGCAATGGATTGGCATAAACAATGGGAATTTCTTGGCTCATGGTTTTGAGGCTAGGAGAAGGCCAAAAATCAAGGTGTCATCAAAGCAAAGCTATCTCCCAAAAAGACTGGGGCATTCTGGAGCTGGCTGCCAGCAATCCTTAGCCCTTGGCCTTTCTGCCACATACAATGTACATGGTAGCCTCTCCTGGTTTCTCCTTTCTCTTCTGAGTTCTGTTGACTTCCAGTTTCTGGTTGTTCCCTGTAGCTTTCTCTTTCTGTGGCTTTCTGTATAAGGTCTTCAATAATGGGATTAAGATACTTCGTGAACGATTTGGACCACACCTTAACTAGAGTAACCTCATCAAAAGTTATAAATAACTACTTATAAGGGTTCATGCCCACAGAAATGGATTAAGTTTAAGAACATGTTTTTCTGGTGTGCATGGCTCCAATCCATACACTAACACATAGCCCACTGCATCCCGTTTAATGGGTTCTCACGAAATTTTTAACTAATAATTAATGAATTAGATATTTGTTCTTGGAGACTTCTTTACTTGACAAAGCTTTGCTTCCCAAGGAAATCTTACTTCTGTACCAATAACCAAATACAAATTCTGTCATCCCACCATTTTAATATAATGCACAATGTTTCAGTCTATATGATATTTAGTTAAGTTTGAGTCAGGGTTATACGGGATGTCAAGTTGTTATGGAAATTCTCCAACATGTACCACTAGCCAAATATGACTATTTGAATTTAAAATGAAATTGAATTAAAAAGTCAATTCTTTGGTCATGCATTTCAAGTGATCAATAGCCACATGTAACTCGTGGTTACTTTGTTAGATAGCAGATTATAGACCACTTCATTCATAGCAGAGAGTTATATTGGATAGTGTTGTCATAGAACTTGGCAGAAAGTCTCATCCTCTAAAGAGTGGGCCCCTGAATTCTGAGAGGGGCCCGAGGTTGGCCACCTCAAATCCCCAGAACAAACCTTTGCTCACTTGGTGGCCAGTGTGTCTGAACAACTCAGTCCTGCCCAACCTCCCTCAAGGGTCTGACTCAGGTTGCAGTGAAAGGGGCAGAGTACTGGGAGTTCGAGGAGATGATATTCCCTCTTCACCCCTGCCTGAGGAATGGGATCTCATTTCGTAAGGTCCCTTTTGTGCATTAGAGAACTGTGAACTAAGTCCCTATAATAATCCTCCTGGTTTATGTTCAGTGGCAGATGAAGCCAGCATACTCAATAGATAGTAGTTGTAAAAAAAAAAAGTACAAACAATATTTTTAGTTCTAAACAGACTCTCTATCTGATGTACTTTCCTCTTGACTTTGAGGTTTCTTAGTGGTGTTCATTCCTGTGGTAAATGCCGTGCTGTTGTCTAAATCATGCAACCTTTGGAATTTCACTTATTGAACTTAGATCTGAAAGGAAACAGTACAGTAATTTTCGCGGATTTCTTTGTATGTACATTGCCTTTTAAGTTGAGTTTTGGGTTAAGATATTTAAATTCAAGTGACCTCTAACTTAACCCTTAGGTTCCTAAATTGAGTGTTTCAAGACAGGAAATGCCAAGCTATACACTATTTCCCATTCAGTGCATTAATTCTTTAAAACCACATCTTTAAAATGACCAGAGGCCAAGACATGTCCCTCAGCTGGGTAAATTAGCAATGATGACTTATTCAGTACAGTTTCAAAGTGGTGTGTGCCTATCCCTTGCTGAAAACAAAACGTCATCTTCTTTTTTTTTTAAATTCAAACAGCCAAAAACTATAAAATGTCCAGAAGATTTCTGGTAAATCCTGGAACCCTGCTGCGGTAAGTGAAGACCCATATGTAAATATAAATAAATCATCCTGTGGCTTTGTACTCACGTGTTCCTAAACAACTGTGTGTTTATTTCACTTTAATCAAGATTACATTTAGATGTTATTATCAAAAAAGTTAAAGACCGACTTTAATTGGCGAATGGAAATTTTTGTTGTTTAAATAATTCTTTTATTTTGTTGAAAGCTATGATCACCCTATTTCCTTGTTTGCTTGTCTTTATTTTTAATAGGGGCTCTCATCTTGACTGTTTCCTTTTAAATATGTTAAAAGATATTTGTAACATCTTGACTGCTACAAATAGAAAATAGTTTAAAATTCACATCCTTTTGGAAGTCTTTTTGGTTTACCAAATCAAACTCTCATTAAACCCTTAGTTAGTTATGCTGAACTAATTCCTATGGACAGGTGAGGGGATATCATTGACCTTGAGATAAACATCTGTATCTGTATCCCCTTCAACCTCATCTACCATAGAATTTATTAGGGTATAATCAGGTCATAGTCACATCATATTTGAAAAAATCATATATTAAAAATGTAACAATTTCAATGAACAAATCACCAATACAGAAGAGAAACAACAAAAGCAGTAAGGCAAGCATTAGGGATCAATGCTTCTTATAATTGTTTTAATCCCATGCATCATCTCTCTGATTCCAGTATATCAATTTAAGAATTCTTACCTCAGATAGAAGAAGGACTAGAGAAATAAATTTATGAGTTATAATTCTTAAAGATCATCAGGGAAAACAGTAAGGGAACATAAAAAATAAAGGGCTAACTTACATACATAATCATGAATCTCTACAGTTTTCTCTTTAGAAAAAATGCAGTAAAGAAAATGAGTGCCTTCCATGACCTGCAGAATATGTCTCCGTCTTATAACAATTTACCACAAATTTCAACTCCCCTAAGTCATTGTTACATGTTATAAAAAACTCTCTCTTCTGGCTGTATCCCAGGGACAAGGGTTTAGCTCCCTGATCAACAGCATGGCTACCAACTTAAGTAATATCTCCAATTAATGAATGATTCTATAAGTTCTTCTAATGTGTTTCAACATTTAGACATATTTTTTGCACCTTCACTATACCTTAAATCTTCATTCAGTCTAGACAGCTTACTTTAGCTGCTGTGATGTTTACTCCACTTGGAAAAATATCTGAGGAACTCCCTCTCCTTCAATAAGTTCTCATATTCCAGACTGCTGTTTTCAAGTTTTGATCACCAGTATGAAAATATCTAGATTCTAAACCAAAATCTTTCACCAGCTCCTTGTCTCCTATGGAAAACTATTTGAATTTTGTGGACCTCAGATTTCTGATGTGTGAAATGAGAGTATTGGTTTAAATTCCTTCCAGCTTTACATTCTTTGTCCTCCACTTATATTCAAATCTGTGATTGTTGCATCTTTGTTCTGAAAAGAATGTAAACTCCTCAAAAAATGTAATGACTCCCAACCTAAACTACATAAATATCACAGCACCTAACCAGGTGTCAGGCAGTAGTAAACACAAATGAGGGTTCACAGAGACCATTGCTTTCAGGTCTCTGCTTCATCATGTCTGCCTGGAGTCACTCTTTTGTAGTAAGGTGTAGCGTAGTAATGGAAAAAAAAAATTTTGGCATAAGTGTGTAATGTTTCTGCTTTGAGACAGGAACTTGCCTTGTGACCTATCAAACCAACACTAGAGATGGAAAGAGAACCAGTTTTCTCAAGGAAGAATTTAGAATTCTAATTTGTCTTATGTCAATGTGATTGGGTCAACTGCTGAGCATGTGTGATAGTTTGGATTATTGTTCAACAAAAATCCATTCCACCACTCCTTCCCACTCTGGTTTGGGTTTACTTCCTTGTCTCGCTAATGTGAAGCTTGGCCATCGGACCTCCTTTGTTAGTACATGAGATGCAAGTGGAGCTCTTAAATATGTTTACCTGGTTTGGCCTGGTTTGGCCTGGTTGCACTTTTGGACTCCAGTGATGTGCCGTGAGAAAGAAGCACATGTGCTAGACAGCCACCACTTTCACCCTAGACACAGAAAACACACATGCACACACACATACACACACACACACACGCACACCAACTTCTGTTCTGCAAAGAGAATGAAAAGACAAGCCACTGACTAGGAAAGAAATATTTGCAAATCCCACTTCTGACAAAAGACCTGTTTCCAGAATATATAAAGAATTCTTATATATAACAGTAAGAAAACAAACAACCCAAAATAAAAGAAGGCAAAAGATACAAACAGACACAGAAATGGCAAATAAGCACATGAAAAATGCTCAACATCATTAATCATTAAAGAAATACAAATTAAAATCACAATGAGCTATTATCACATACCTATTATAATGGCCAAAACTTTAAAAAAAATAAACATAACAATGTAAAGCAACTGGAACTCTCATGAATTGTTGGTAAGAATGCAAAATGAGACAGATAACTTGAAAAAATATTTTGACAGTTTGTCTTAAAACATACATTTAGAATGTGATTCAGCCAACCCACTCCACAAAAACTTATGTTCCCAGAAAAATCTATATGTCAATGTATATAGTTGTTTTACTGATAACCACCAAAAATTGAAAATATCCTAGATGTCTTTCAACCATATGTCCTTTATAGTACATCCACAAAATGAGATACTATTCAGTAACAAAAAGGAACAAACTATCAATTCACTCAATAAATGGAAGACCCTCAAATATGTTCTGGATAAGGGAAAGAAGCCAGCTCAAATATACTGCATATTCTAGTATTTCATTTATGCGACATTCTACAAAAGTCAAAACTACAGAAGCAGGAAACAGATTAGTGATTGCCAGGAATCAGAGGGTCAGGGAGGGACTGACTGCCAAGGCAGCTCAGGAAATTTGGGGGATGATGGAACTGCTCTGTATCATGACAATGGCAGTGAATGCATGACTCTATGTATTCTTTAATAATTACAGAACTGTATACTACAAAGAGTGAATTTCACTATTTATAAATTAACCAAAAAAAGTAAAAGTTTTAAATGAATAAAAATAAAGCTACATTAGATGAGCTCTAATGTCCCTTCAAACGTTAAATATCAATGACTCAATGATGTACAACCCACCTTTCCTTTGCATTTTTGTCTTTTTAAAGTTGATTCTTGCTTTGAGTAGAGCACATTATTTCAGTCCACTTTATGTCCGTTACTTACCTGTAATGTAATGTCCTCTCAAATAGTTTTAGAGTGCTGATACAAGTTTTATTACATTTTCTTTTCATAAATAGTAGCCCATTTGGATTGGCCAGGCCATGGCCTATTGAGGATAGCGCTTTCAGTAGGCCGTGTAGATTTCAGTTAAACCTTAGCCATGAAACCAGCATGCATTACAGAATTTGAGCAGCCAGTGAGCAGCCTAGTTGTCCTGAGAGCTCATGTGTCTTCTCAAGTGGAGACATTGCCTCTTCTGATTTATGGTAAAACTGGAAAAGCCTGTTTCATGCAGAGATAATGGCCCTTAAGGTGTCAAAGAAAGTCTAAAAGCGAAGACTTTCCTTTATTCTTTGACTTCTGAGTTCCATGTCCATGGTACCTGGACTCCGAGATGGTCTCAGTGATTTTTGCCCCCATGTCTTTGCACTGTTGTTTAAGACTCTTCCTATATTGTACCAGCATTAGTCGGTGTGACCAACAGCATTGGGGGCAAGTGATGGTATGTTACTTCTGAGATTAAGTTAAAAAAAAAAACAAAACCTGCTCCTTCTCATGTGGGTATATGCTCTTTTTTCTCTGAATCACTTATTCTGGGGGAACCTATGTTCTGAGCAGTTCTGTGGTGAGTCCCAGGTAGCAAGAAACTGAAACCTCTCACCAACAATCACATGAATGGTCTTGGAAATGGATCTTCTCACAGTTTGTGCCTTCAGATGAGATTACAGCCCTGCTCACAAGCTGATGTTAACTTCAGGAGAGATCTTGAGACTGTACACCCCAACAAAGCTGCTCCCAGACCCTGGCCCACAGAAAATTTTTTTTTTGGAAGGTTGTTTTTTGTGCAACAGTGAATAACTAATCTAATAATATGATCTTCCCCCACACTGCATCCCCCTAAACAAGAGATCCTAGGTTTTTGGCTCTGCCAAGTTGTTTTACCTCAGTGAATTCTGCCAAGAATTCATGCTACTTGGCTATTCTGAACCATCACTTTTGTTTGTTCAATCAATTTTAGCTCCTTATCATCATTGAACAAGTAAATATTCATTTTTTAAATCACTCGTGGTTCTGTATTGATGGAAAATTTTGATACAATTTACTCATCTGCTTTCATTTTTTCTGCATTCTAGTAATATTTTACACTTCTACTTTATGATCTGAGGCAGATTAAAGATGGCCAGAAATTCTTTGAAACTTCTCCCATCAAGATACGGTGTCTATTTACCCTCTCTGTGACTCTGGGCCTGATTGTAACTACTTTGACCAAAAGAATATGGAAGAATAGATGCTATACAGCTTCTAAAAAGTCTTACAGCTTCCACATGCTCTCTGGAGGACACAGAAGTCATACAACAGATCCTACCTTCTGGGGACACAACATAGAAAAGGCCTGAAATCATATGGTGATAGATGGGGCTCAGGTAGCCCAGCCTTCCAGCCATTCCTACCAAACTGCTAGAAGTGATCAAATTTGCCCTAGACATTCTAGGCCAGCTCGATCCTCATCAACTGACTCCAGTCTGTACCATGTGGGTTAGTGGAATCACCAGCTGAACCCTACTCAGAGATGCAATACAATATTGTAGCTTTAAGTAACTAAGTTTTAAGGTAATTTGTTATGCAGAACTATATAACTGGAATACCAACTAAAAATGTATGTAGTCTTTAAATTTGTGACACCT